>JAJLWK010000347.1:0-15569 GCA_030570675.1 Myxozyma neglecta | reverse complement strand
CCACAGAGTATGAGTACCTGGTAATCGTCAATCGAGACTCTGAGGAGATTGAAGTACGAGAGAAAGACTGGTCGCATAAGCCGTTTGAAGAAATAGCGGCGCCGCCTGACTATTTTGCAAAAGAAAGTGTCAGTGATGATGAGTTACCTGTATATAATGCAAAGCACGGCAACTAAGTCGACTCGTTCATACGTTTGGGTAGGTTTGTTTTTACAATGGTATATAGCTGATTATTCACAGACACATACTTGTCACTTCTGTATCATTTCAACGATTTGTGAGTCAGATCGATGGAAATGGTGCAAAGTGTTCTATGCATGTTGTCTGTGAATATAATTGTTCTGGTCGGTGTCTATGATTTGGTTGCTTCAAGTTTTTTTTACGAATAATGTTCATCTAGTAAATAGTAAATATAATCTAATTGATTTTTTCTGAGATTTCGCTCATTTCGTAGTGGACATTCAACGACCAGTTAAAGTTGATTTATTTTCTAATTAAAACTCTGCTGCAAATACTCAACCTCGATAGTCAAAGAGTTTGGGCATGTTCAGACCTATCAAGAAGCTTGAATTTTTATATTCTTCAAAATGGACTTGTGCCAATCTATTTTTAACAGATTAATTATCTTTGATGTGACGACAAACGCGGATCTGTGTAAAGTCGTGTGAGTAGCTTTATAACTTTGACTTTCTATCAACTTTCACCGCCTAACTGTATTCCTCACCCGCTCTTGAAAATTTTCAAACGGTTTGACGGGAAATCACAAATGTATATTAGTGAGAAATTTTATTAGCTCAGTCTAAAGTGTTAGAATCGAGTTATGCATCGTGAGGCGAGTTCGTATTACGTCATAAAACCCTATTTGAAAACAAGCGAACGGTGGGCTCTGAATGCGCGAACTTTTTCATTCGACATGGCTTTTGTTAGAAGTTTTATTAGTTTGACTGAAAAGTTTATGGAAGTGTAATCAGTTTGTTTGTCCCTGTTTTGAAAACTGAAGATCTTGAATTCAAATGATTGCTTCACAAGAATTTTTGGAAATGCTCGCCTGCACGCCCTAATAAACCTTTTTTTACTAAATAATCGAGATGCTCATGAACGTTCGTCAGTAACTGTAATTCTTATTCAAATTTGAGCTGTTTATAAAAACTCACAAGCGTGATAAATACTGAACGTAACAATGATATGTAAAGCTTCTATCACAGTCACTATTCCTTGAAGGCAACGCAAGTACGGCTCTGGATATCCTGAGGTGTGTATGAAATACAACTAATCAGATTGGACCAAGCACTCGAGCCCTGTTCTTGATCTGTTACAACCTACATCTGTCGGAACCTCGGAATCTAATACAAAAATGCCATTGACTTGCCGAGATCAGATCAAACGAAAAAAAATCATCGGAAACAGGCAATGCAAAGTTCGTGAAAAATCGGGCGGTGGTGGCAAGACCCAATGCCAAAGCTTCGAGTAAATCCGAGAAAAAATAATATCAGTAAAAAGGTACGGAGGCAAGTTCAACAGCGCCACAGAGTTGCCATCGCATCGAAGGCAAATCAGTATATTGCAGCCATTTCTAATTGGAGATTCAATGGTTTTGACAATCTACGGAACACAGTCTCTGGAACCAGCGTCTCTACTCCATCAGTCCCTGTAAATGTATTGTCTGGAGTATAGCTTATATAAAGGCTGGGGTTTGTGGAAGTGGCAATTGGCTAGGACCACTGCATAATCGGCTATGCGCCGTCGCAGTTATGGCAGTGGCAAACAAAACGTTGTGTGCACGCGGCTGAAATTTTTTTTTTGCGTAAAGCCACCTTTGCGTCGCCGCTTTCCTCTTCTTTTTTTCCTTTTCTTTTTGTGTCTCTCCCCCATCTCTTTTCCCCCCCTTCTCCCTTTCTTTTTCACCCATTACTTTCTGCTGCACCTGCATAGGTGAATTTACAAGAACCAGCAGTTATTATAAGTATGTATTCTATTCTGATTCGCGCCTGATCCGTGCTGGTTGTGCTTTGTGAGTTTGATGCTAACTATCATCTCCAGTGTCCGCTTCTGCCGCCGAGGCAAAGGCCTCTGTTGAGGCTCTCAACGAGGTTTTCTCCAAGCTCTCTGTTGCTGCTACTCCCGAGGAGCGTGCTCCTCTTGCGACTTCATTCGCTACCCTTCTCAGTGCTCCTTTGGAGGACCACGACGTCCCCACCTCTGTTATCGACAAGCTCAAGACTGCTCTCGCTTCCAAGAAGGATGTCGTTGCTAAGCAGGCCGCCCTTGAGGCCATCGCTGCTCTCGCTCAGAAGCAGTTCACTCCCTCAATTGAGCCCTACATTGTCGCTTTGACTCCATCAATCATTGAGAAGGCCTCTGACAAGGCTGCTCCCGTCAGGAGCCTTGCCGAGCCCGTCATCATTGCCGTTGTTAAGGCCATCAACCCTAACTCCGTCAAGTTCATTCTTCCGCTTTTGTCGGATGTTATTGCCAACACCCCCAAGTGGCAGGAGAAGGTTGTCGCCTTAAACGCTATTATCGCTCTCGTCGACGCTGCTCCCGGTCAGGTCGCTCTTCGCATGCCTGAGCTTATTCCCCTTCTCTCTGAGGCCATGTGGGATACCAAGGCTGATGTCAAGAAGGCTGCTCGTGCTGCCCTTGTTAAGGCTACCGAGACTATCCAGAACAAGGATATCGAGAAGTTCATTCCCCAGCTCATTGAGTGTATCGCTAAGCCTTCCAACGTTCCTGAGACTGTCCACTCTCTCGGTGCCACCACCTTCGTTCAGGAGGTTACTTCCGGAACTCTTTCTATCATGGTTCCTCTTCTTTCCCGTGGTCTTGCTGAGCGTGACACTACCATCAAGCGTAAGGCTGCTGTTATTATCGACAACATGTGTAAGCTTGTCGAGGATCCCCAGGTCGTTGCTCCTTTCTTGCCTAAGCTTATGCCTGGTTTGAAGAGCAACTACGACAACATTGCCGACCCTGAGGCTCGCGATGTTACTCTCCGCGGTCTTAACACTCTTACTCGTGTCGGTGATGTTAAGGACGGTAAGATCCCTGAGGTCTCCACTGCTGGTGATGTCAAGGTCTGCCTTGCCACCCTCACCAAGTTGCTCAAGGACAAGAAGGTTGACGCCAAGTTCACTCCTATTCTTGAGTATGTTGCCGCCATCGCTGGTACTTTCGTTGACGAGCGTAACAACGAGGCCGTTACATGGACTGAGGTCATCACTCCCTACCTCACTGCTTTCCTCCACGAGGATGAGGCCAAGACTGTCGTTGAGGCTTTCCGCAAGGAGTCTATTGCCAACATCCCTGGTTCCGCCGTTGAGGAGGAGGAAGAAGAGGAGGGTGAGGATCTTTGCAACTGCGAGTTCTCTCTCGCTTATGGTGCTAAGATTTTGCTTAACCGCACTGCCCTTCGTCTTAAGCGTGGTCGTCGTTACGGTCTTTGCGGACCTAACGGTTCTGGCAAGTCTACTCTTATGCGTGCCATTGCCAACGGCCAAGTCGAGGGTTTTCCCACTCAGGAGGAGTGTAAGACCGTCTACGTCGAGCACGACATTGACGGATCGCACGCCGAGACTTCCGTTCTTGACTTCGTTATGTCTGACCCTCTCGTTGTCGACTCTTCTGAGGAATCTGTCAAGCAGGCCTTGTTGGATGTCGGATTCACTTCTGAGATGATTGCCATGCCCATCACCTCTCTTTCTGGAGGATGGAAGATGAAGCTCGCTCTTGCTCGTGCTGTCTTGAAGAAGGCTGATATTCTTCTTCTTGACGAGCCTACTAACCATCTTGATACTGTCAACGTCGCTTGGTTAGAGAACTACCTTAACACCTGCGGTGTTACTTCCATCATTGTCTCCCACGACTCTGCTTTCCTTGACCACGTCGTTGAGTTCATTATCCACTATGAGCGTTTCAAGTTGAAGAAGTACAAGGGTAACTTGTCTGAGTTCGTCAAAAAGGTTCCCAGCGCTAAGTCTTACTACGAACTTGGAGCCTCCGAGATGGAGTTCAAGTTCCCCGAGCCTGGTTTCCTTGAGGGTGTCAAGACCAAGCAGAAGGCTATTGTCAAGGTTTCCAACATGACCTTCCAGTACCCTGGTACCAGCAAGCCCCAGATTCGCGACATCACTTTCCAGTGCTCTCTTTCTTCGCGTATTGCTGTCATTGGACCTAACGGTGCCGGTAAATCTACTTTGATTAACGTTTTGACTGGTGAGCTTTTGCCCACTCAGGGAGAGGTTTATGTTCACGAGAACTGCCGTATTGCATACATTAAGCAGCATGCTTTCGCCCACATTGATCAGCATCTTGACAAGACTCCTTCGGAGTACATTCAATGGCGTTTCCAGACTGGTGAGGACCGTGAGACCATGGACCGTGCCAACCGTATCATCAACGAGGATGATGAGCAAGCCATGAACCACATCTACAAGATTGACGGTACTCCCCGTCGTGTTGTTGCCGTTAACGGCCGAAGAAAATTCAAGAACACCTACGAGTACGAGTGTTCGTTCGTTCTCGGAGAGAACATCGGCCAGAAGAACGAGCGCTGGATTCCTATGTTGACTGCTGACAACTCTTGGATTCCCCGTAACGAGCTTATCCAGACTCACGCCAAGATGGTTGCTGAGGTTGACATGAAGGAGGCTCTTGCTTCCGGTCAGTTCCGTCCTCTTACCCGTAAGGAGATTGAGGCTCACTGCGCTATGCTTGGTCTTGAGGCTGAGCTTGTTTCTCACTCGCGTATCCGTGGTTTGTCTGGTGGACAGAAGGTCAAGCTTGTGCTTGCCGCTTGCACATGGCAGCGACCTCATTTGATTGTTCTTGATGAGCCTACTAACTACCTTGACCGTGACTCTCTTGGAGCTTTGTCTAAGGCTCTTAAGGCCTTCGAAGGTGGAATTGTTATCATTACCCACTCTGCTGAGTTCACCAAGGACTTGACTGAGGAAGTCTGGGCTGTTCTGGACGGTCGCATGACTCCTTCCGGACACAACTGGGTTCAAGGTCAGGGAGCTGGACCTCGTCTTGATACTAAGGACGGTGACGAGGAAGATAAGTTCGATGCTATGGGTAACAAGATTGAGACTGTCAAGAAGGCTAAGAAACTCAGCGCTGCTGAGCTGAGAAAGAAGAAGAAAGAGCGTATGTTGAAGAAGAAGAAATTGGGTGACGCATACGTTTCATCTGACGATGAGTTTTAAATTTAAAGTTCTTTGTTGTTAGTTGTTGGTAGGTGAAAAAGAATAGATTGTTTGTGTTATGATTATTTATTTATTGCCGTTTTTTCTTCTTTATACTTTTTCCTTTTTGATTTGTAGTGCGCTTGTTTTTCTATGTATTATTTTTGATACAGCAAGTGTATAGATTTATCAGTTTTAATGCTCTTTAATAAACTGAATTATTTTATGATTAATCCTTATGAATATATTGTCCTGTCGGTGAGGTATTGAGTAGTCAAGTTTAGTAACGTTTCCTGAGGTGATATGTTGCAGCCTAATATATGGCTCTATGAGAAATAAAATTGTATGTGCTCACGCATTGTCAATCAGCGGTATGACTTACAATGTCTATCATTAAATAGTTCAAGAAACAATTGCATGTAGATTAGATGTAGACTACATGTTAATCATTCGCGCAACATACAAAGTCCGTTATATTACGTAAAAAAATGTCTACAAAGTAATCTGCTACTTGATATTTTGTTTACGTTTTATTGAGGACTTTACGCTTTCTACAAATTAACTTTATTGACTTGCATACAGCTTTAGTCTGTACAGGACCTATCTGCTATGTTGCATACCTGAAACAGCTAAAAAAATAATACAACTCATTAACCTCCATAAACCGCTCAAAAACTTTCTCATTTTTATCTACTCTACACAGGTCAACCATGTTATAGAACTACTTATATGAATAACAATGATCTACAGGGCCTTTTACCACTTTCTCAGAAGCTTGAAATTCTTTACAATACCATTTGAAACACGCCAATACCATTCATGAACAGCATGAACCGTGATACTGATAGAAGTTTATACGAACGATTCCCCCAATCGTTCATACTTAGACACCATGGTATGCTCCTCTTGAATTTAAATTACTGTAAACATGGTACTCCAACGATCCTCCAATCATGCACATACAAGAACAGAAAGGTGTGCAGTGATTTTGTTCGTTAAGTTTGGTATTTCTATAATTGTGCGTTGAAACGACTCCGCAGTCATTTGCAGACAGGTAGTATAAAACAAGCCTCAACAACTGTTTGAATACTGCTGAGAGTATTCTGAAAGTGGCACCTCATTTGTTCATGTTGACAGAAGTTGTAGTCTCACAGGATTTTGCAGGGTTCAGAAAATTTGGGAAAAATAGGTATTCACAGAGTTACACGCTCAGACCTCATGTCTGGCTCAAATAAAAAAGATATATCTTCAAATATAATACTACATAGACATACGTTAGCAATCGCTCTTGATGAAAACTCTACTTTAACAAACCAAAGATACAGCTTTGTAATAAAGACTCAAACGTCGAAATACAACTTTTCCAACTGCTCATCACGAGGAGCAGTATTTCTACCAGCCATTGATTCAGCGACAGCGGATTTAAAAACACCAATCGGACGCACATAGGGAGCGTCGGAAAGTAGTTCCAAGGTAGATGCTGTGATAGTAGGCTGTAAACGACTCTTAGTAATCGGCGATGCTACCTGCAAAGATGCTGCCGATGTATACACTGGTTTACTAAACAGGAGGAAGAGTTTTTGCTGGAGTTGGTATTTCCGATGCTGAGGTTACGGCAATAAGTAATTCAAGCGAACCAGTGTTCACGTAAGCTTTCCAGGCAACACTGGATTCTCTAACGCAATAGATGGCTGCATGGGAGGAGTGTCGATCGCGACAGGAATCGCCGCCAAATTCACTCCTTTTGACTTCTCAGCATCTTACTCCAAGCAAGTACCAGATTCACATTGCGTAGTCGGCATAGAATTTAGAGATTCAAGTTCAGTCTCTGGAGCTTTAGATGCCGCGGTCATCATTTGTGACAGCACAGCTTTTAAAAATTGATCAGCGGTATCATTCCAATTTTTGACTTAATCTCTAAGTAAATCCATAAGCACTCTGAGCTCTTCGCTTCTTTTTGTCATAGCAGACTTGGTATGGTTCTGTTGGTTGTGGAGTATTTCTTGACAAGTAATTTGATTCTGAGCTGCGCTTTGCTTATAATTCTCAAAATTTAAATGCAAATCGGTATGCCCTTTCTTGAATTCCATCAACCGCGTCGTGAATCCCTCGTACTGAACATTCTCATCAACATCCGGAACGTCGCTCTTGTCATATCCATAGTCAATAGCATAATCTGCATAATACGCGACACATTTATGCCCGTAGCAGTAACCAAGCACTTTGCAACAAAATACACCATTGCACAGTAATAAAACATCTATAGGCTTTTAAAGTAGATGTGTGATCCAGTAAGCAAGATATATTGATCCAAAGGTGACTGCCATGGTTGTTTAAAAAGCGCGTCAAAGCGATGGTAATATGTAAGAGTTATGATCCATAATGCGGGCTGACTTTTTGCAACAGATATCAAAGATAAATAATCATGCTTCAAAAAGTAATAACTGTATGCATAGCAGACTGTACAAAAAACCATGAGACAACCCAGCGAAACCGTAAGCAACGCCGACACAATGCAGTTTGTAACACGACTACCAACAAATCTGCGACGACATAGAGTTTATCGATCAGACGACAACACAAGTTGAAGGTTTCCTTAAACTGTAAAAAGCATGCAAAAATAAAAACAGGCAAGTATAGCGCGATTATTGCCCATTCATAGACAGCTAAAGTACCCGACACAAGCATACGAAGCTGCTTTGGTATCCGTTGATGAAGACAAATCTCACGATGACTCGAAGAGGAAATCCCACGATAAAAATCAGGAGATAGTGCAGCGTTTTCTCAAGAAAATGGAATACTTGATCTGTAACCCAAGTCATGCAGTTTAGTACGAACTCTGACAACCAATTAAAGATACCAAAAGTGTGAGGTTTCGCAAGAAAATGCACAGCTCCAATAAGAACTTGCGCAATAATATTCACACCATTACTAAACTCTGCCAGACAAAATAGAATTCCGTCAAATAAAGGCTGCAGCGAAGCCAAAAAAATACTGTGCAAATCAAAACCCTTCTCGAAACTGACATACACCGAAACCTCAAGCGAGACAACCTCTGTGTATTTGTTAAACTGCGACAATAAAGTAGATGCAAAGTTAATACCAAAAATTCTAGTAAAAAAAGCTAGAAGAAAATGAAGGATATTCATGATTTTGGATTATTTTGACAACAAAAATTAATGACATCATATGTAAACATTTCTGTAAATTTCTTTGCTTTCTTTTCTTTTCTTTTCTTTTCTTATCATTTCTATTTTATTTTACTCTGTTTATTTCAATTTTAAACCAAATTACTATTTTGTATTATAATTATAATCAACAATGTATGCACTTAAGTGTAAAGTGTTTTCAGAGTATCAAAGTAATATTCTTTACAAGTAATCTAGATCATCATATTCTGCAGCATTGGGAAATGAAATGGTCCGTTGTAATTGTTGTTAAGCACAACCTAGATACCTTTAAATATAGGACTGGGTAACTCCCAAAGAGAAGAAGGCTTGTCACTACCCAATAGGGTAATAAGAGAGGCATTCTTGCAATTATGACACTCTCAGATATAACACCAGGCGGAGCCCCAAAATGAGAAAGGGGGTGATAAGGAGGTGTAACTAGTAGGTCCATATAAAGAGGCATGTTGCCTCGTAAGGGAAGGGGATCAATTTTTGATCATGCAATACAACTTTATTAGCATCATGCGTGATCTTAACTCCCAAATTAATGCTGCTGCTTCCTTACATGATAGTGCTGTTTCTGCTGCGGTTACTCAAACTGAATGAACCATGACTGGGGATGCCGATGTACTGACAGAACTTAAGACAGTACAGAGGAGTTTCTGGTATATTACCTGTTATGATTGCAGAGGAGAAGATTCCTGCTGCAGTTTCGGGAAGCTCAACAGAAAAAATAAAACCATCATTGAGTCCATATGGAGCTCTGACTTTGTTTATAAAAAAAAAAAATGGAATGCTGAGAATGTGTGCAGACTTTCGACAAAATTACAGTTAAAGATAAGTATCCAAACTCAAGATGCTTTCCAAGACTGCAGCAAGAATCTTTATTCTGCAATCATAGGAGGTACTATACCAGAAAATCTTAGTCTTGGAAAAATGCTGAGAATGTGTGCAGACTTTCGATAAAATTACAGTTAAAGAGAAGTATCCAAACTCAAGATGTTTTCCAAGACTGCAGCAGGAATCTTTGTTCTGCAATCATAGGAGGTACTATACCAAAAAATCCTAGTCTTGGAAAACATCTTGGAATTGGATACTTATCTTTAACTGTGATTTTGTCGAAAGTCTGCACATGTTCTCAGCATTCCAATCACCAAAACCTTTTCTGGAATAAGTATTATAAAGCTAATAAATTCTAAAAAAGGCACTTTGTTTTTTAGCCAATATCTCATTAAAATTAAAAAAAAGTGAAAAACTAATTTAGTTTTAATTGTCAAAATTCGTCAAAACTTGTTTTTGCCATCATACTGCTTCTTGATGGGCACTGCAAAATTCATTCCTATTGCAAAGAACATTAAAGTTTATAACTTTTTATGCCTTTTCACTATTTGCATTTATATCGGCCGATGTACAGTGTTTTGGGCTATTGAAGAAGGCATATGGTTGACAGATTGAGTGCTGGACATGAGGCAATCTTACAAATGTGAACAGGGTCATAGCATCATATTTGGTATGGAATGAAAAGGTCCTTTTAAAAGTAGATGTAGTCTATTCATGTGAGATACAGCATGTGATCCGGGTAAGATGGGGGTAGATATAGCGAGAGAAAAAGAGACAGATGAAACGGCATATCTTTAAATGTAGTGGGATGAGGGCCATTCAGGCAGAGTGGTAATGCAAATCGCTAAATAGTAAGACATTTGGCCTTTTCTGGGTAATATATAGAAAAAGTAGAAAAAAAGTAATACATTTGTCAACGCAGTAAGTAAACAACATAATAATAGACAACGCCAGTAGAAACACCATTTGAGAAAGAGCTACAGATCCCCAGCCAAGTCTGGATAGACGGATCTAACAGTAGAAGCGAGATCATCTACTTTTAAACAAAGAGTCTGAATATCTAAATGCCAAAGGGCCAATATCTTGCCACTTTCAGAGGCTGCGGTGGCAGGTGCGGATGTAGAAGATTCCGAGACATGAGAGAACGAGATGAAAGAGTCTACGCGGTCGATGACGGCGCGGAGACGTTTTTCCTGGATCATTGTTGCGGCGAGACGTTCGGCGTCAGGGGCGGGGATGGAGAGGATGCGGGCGAGATGGGGGATGGAGATTGTGGAGTAGAGAGAGGAGGTTGCGAGGAGGTTGTGTTGGGCGAGGGCGCGGGCGAGAGGGGAGTCTGGGGCGTAGTCGGCTTTGCAGAGTGGTGGAGAGGACGACGACGACGACGACGAGCGGTGGGCGAGAGGAAGAGGGCGGAGGGCGGAGGAGAGAAAGG
Source organism: Myxozyma neglecta (assembly GCA_030570675.1). Lineage (NCBI taxonomy): Eukaryota > Fungi > Ascomycota > Lipomycetes > Lipomycetales > Lipomycetaceae > Myxozyma > Myxozyma neglecta. The sequence goes on along the minus strand of JAJLWK010000347.1, from coordinate 4,941 downwards.
CAGAGACGTCGGCGGGCGAGAGAAGACTGTCGCGGGAGAGTTTGCGGAGAAGAGCGCGTTCGGCGGGCAGAGACGAGGCCGAGTCCGCGGCCAACGACGCGACGAGACGCGACCGAGCTGGTCCAGCGGGCGCCAACAAAGCACAGGCGACTGCTGCGGAGAAGCAGAGTTGTCTGTCTGCTGGCGATAGTTCTGATGACGACGACGACGACGACGAGGCGGAGACGTCGCGGGCGAGGTCGAGGTACTTTGGCGCAGCGTCGAGGAAGCGTCTGCGCGCGTCGAGAACACGCGCCTGCGCCAGACGAAGGCGAAGACGCTGGGACGAGTGCGATTGCGATTGCGCAAGACGAACGACGACCGCGGCGGCTTTGCTGAGAACGTCGTCGGCCGCGCGCAGTCGCTCTTCGACGGTCGGCTCCGACGCAGGCTCGTCTTCGAGGCCGCTGAGCAGGTTTTGCAGGATCCGCACCGACAGCGCGAGTTTGTGCGCGTCGTCGTCGTCGCTGTTGCTGTTGCTGCCGCTGTTGTCGTCCAGCGCGTCTGCTCTGATCCCGCGAAGCAGCTCCGCGGCCCGCAGACACTCGTTTCGGCGCTCGCAGACGGCCGCCAGCCGGTCGCGAACCAGCGCGTCCTGCTCCGCGAACGAGACTACCGCCGGCTGCAGCGCGTTCAGCGCGTGTTCGAGCAGTTCTGCGTTGTCGTCGTCGTCGTCAGCATCCTGCGTCGTGATCAGTCTGACGTAGGCAGCCACGACCGGCCGCGTGACGACCAACCCCAGCGACGCAGCGTGCGCGAGAACTCCGTCCAGAAACCGCTTTTTCTGCTCTGTATTTGCTGTTTTCTGCGCTATTTCATTCAATAGCAGTTCTAATCGACTGATTTTGGCTGGCTGCGCAGCGCCTGACTCTGCTATTCTTCCAACCGCGTCCATTGTGCTTAAGAGAGAGAGAGAAGAGAGCCCTACTCTGCTACGTCTCCAGTCTTCAGCCATGGCTCTGCTCCCGTCCGCTGCCGTCTTTGCGCTCTCGCTGCTCATTGCCTTGTTTATAAACAAATACCAGCCGGAGCCGTATCTTGTGCGTATTCCCTTTCTTCTTACTGTTTTTTTAATACGCATAAAGGCTAATTGTTTTGCAGGACGAGGTCTTCCACATCCCGCAGGCTGTCCGCTTCTGCTCCGGAAACTACGCCCACGACCCAAAAATCACCACTCCGCCGGGTCTTTATTTGCTTTCTAAACTGTTTTTATATCCATTCACATGTTCTGTGGACAATTTACGCGCAGTCAACTTGGTCGCCGTTAGTCTGGTCCTACCGGCTGTGTTGGCGCTCTTCAAAACCGATCAATCAACTACTCTTGTCATCCAACTCTTTCCTACTCTTTATTTCTTTTCATTTCTGTATTATACAGACGTCTGGTCAACTATTTTTACTCTTCTCTTAATCGCACTATCTGCAAGGCCATCTTCATCATTTATAAAGGTCGTCGTGGCATTGATATCCCTCTCCCTCCGTCAAACAAACATCATCTGGATCATCTACGCTTACATCTCTGAATTACTCCCCGTTTTAGTCTATGCTGATGAAAAAGGAAAAGACCGCGCCGATGATCTTGTCGCTTTACTCCCGAATACTACTCTCGGTGACCTCGAAATCAAAGACCTACCGTGGTTACTCTATGCCACGCTATTACGAGCTATATCCCGCGTAAAAAGTCCTGTTCGACAGTCAAAAGTACTTATCATCTCAACTACATATCTCTCTGTCGTTTTTATCTTCATCGCATTCATTTTTTACAACAAAGGCATCACCCTCGGCGACAAAGAAAACCACGTCCCAGGAATCCACTTCTCTCAATTCCTCTACTTTACCGCATTCTCCATCTTCATATCCCTACCCTCCACAATTCCCCTTCTTCCACGCGCATTATCAACACTCTTCCGTCCTACTTCTGCAATTCCACTCCTATTAATCCTCCTAGCCATCAAATTCGGTACAATCGCACATCCGTTCCTTTTAGCAGACAATAGACACTATCCGTTCTATATCTACCGCAAACTTCTCAATCGGACGCCATACTCGCGCTACTTATTCGCCCCTGCATACTTTTTATCAATCACTATAATGGCATATACATGGCGACGACAGCGTGCTCTTTCTGCCATTCTTTTGGCTGCTTGTACGGCTTTAGTACTTGTACCTTCGCCATTATTAGAATGTAGGTACTACATTATTCCCTACATCCTCTGGCGCATAAACGCATCTCCTATGACTCCTAATCTCGAAATCTTATGGACGATATCGATAAACATCGCCACTATCAGTCTCTTTCTCTTCAAACCTTTTTCATGGACTACCGACGGATCCATCCAACGCTTCATGTGGTGACGCTTCCCTCAACATCTGCAACACCGCCAACAACCTCGAATCCTCCGAAAATGGCCATTCCAACACCATCTCTTCGACCTCATCTCTCGCCGCATCATCATCCCCGTTTGCAATTTTCTCAACAACACTAGCAAACGGTAGCAAATCCACCGCCTCAACCGCCAATTTTCTATTTTCCGCACCTTCACTCGCGGTGTTTTCAACAACCCGTCGCGGCGTTCGTAAAATTCCCGCTAACTCAACTAACAACCATGATAATAAAACCCGTCGCGTCCGTGTACTTTGCGTAACTTGCAGCATTTCCGTCCATATCTTACTTAACAAGCGCGTTGCTTCTCGTCTACGGTGACTTGCTGAGCTTGATGATAATGAGTATTTTGTACGTAAAAGAAGGGAGAGTGCGCGGCGACTCGTGTGTGTGTCGTTGGTTAGCAGTGAGTAGTGCAGAATCCGGGTCAACGCGTCCCGGTGCGTTTGTTGGAGCGACATCGTCGTCGTAGAACGTATTGCGTATTGGCTGAAATAGCAAAAAGTCGTCGGCTGGGAGTTTGCTGGGCCGCAGGATATGCGGCGTAGCACGTGATGAACGTGTAGACGCTTTAGAAAATTATAATCAATAGATTTAAACCAAAAACAAAGAAAAGAAGAGAAAATACAAGCGTAGCAAAAGAGTACAACTTAAATGGAGGACAAAAATTTATAACCCTAGTACAAAAGATATAATCCTAACATACCCTTATTGTTGAGCAATATATGTACTTCTCTATCTATTAAGTTTATACATGCCTCATATATAACTCTATAACATGTAGGATCAACGATGTAAGAAGGCTCAAATTGAAATGTGAATTACAGAATTTACTTTGCTCTACCACAACACACTCTACTAGATAATTAAAACAAAAAAGTTAATTATATGGGCTAGTTTGTATTATTAGAACGAGCTGATCTATAGTGTCCTGCTTGTTTGCAGATACTACATTGTCTTTGAGATGGCTTTGCTCAGGTTGATAATCCCATTTCTTCAAAGGTCTGAAACTATAACTGCCATCAATATTGTCTGCCATTCAACAAAACTTCGGATATAGTAAGAGTAAGTACGCACCATACTTTAACTTGTGTTTTTTTTTGTAGCAACATTCCGTCTCTAAAGGCGCTTCACAGTAAAACTGATCATTCGAAATTGTAAATTTACATGCATATGTCTATGTACCCTTCAACAACTTCTAAATCACAGTAAGCAATAAAATCAATAAACTACTACAATAGATAGCAATTATCTCTACAATGTTTCTAGTTTGGAAGACAATAGTTTGCACATTGAAAGGTGTTCCATGACTTAGACTTTGGGCAGCAGCAGGTAAAAGAGTTCTCACACGCACATCAAGCTTCTACGTAACATAATTTTGGCTTCATGAACAGTCCAGACACGTTAGAAGTTTAATGCGTTGGGAGGAAATCCGCCACTGATTGATAAAGTATGCTATGAAAACTTCTTGTTCTTGATTTCTAATATCTCTGATTAAATTCATCTAAAAATCATAACAACAACAAATAAAATGCAACAATCTAACTGAAATCTGCTTCAACAATATACCATATGCATATTCATTATCAATAAACTCTAGAACTATCCACGTCTTTTTATTAACCAGAGTTCTCACTCATTGTGAAATGATGGCTGCTAAGCCATTCTTCAAAAGCCTCATTCCATTGCGAAATTAAAGACTCCTGCTCCTTCACTGTCAAAGCCACTGCTGTGTCCAAAATCTCCCCAAATGCTGTAGTTTGCAGGTCAACAGCCTTCATTATTTTTTTTGCAATAAGGCAAGAAACGATTTTCTGGCATGCTACTTTAAATAGTCAGGGTCATTCAAGTGGCTCATTACCGGTTTTTCAGATTGTAAATCGACAAAGGTGTCCTATTGGAAAGATCTGTTGAGTGCTGTGATTGGAATTAGGAGACGACGTGGTATCTTTGGATGACATTGAGCTTGAAACTGTTGAAAACTGTGAATATACGGAAAATTGATTAGTCCTTTTCTATATCAAATAAAGCGCTGTGGTGATGGAGTTAACGCGTATGCAATGGGAGGAGAGGTGATGCAGCAACATGTGTCTGATAAAGTACATGCATAATTTTAAGGTGTACATTTGGAATCCTGTATTATTATTCTTATTGCACTTGCTTCTTACAGTGCAGTCCAGCTGGCCACCTCTATTTGGCATGACTATATATACAAACCTATCGCAGAGTCCTCTGTCTCATTATTTTACCTGTCTTCTGCAAATGCAGTCTCAGCTACATGCTACCACCTTGGGCAAGCCATCTTCTGGCTCCAAGCTTTGATGGCGACACAATCAGAATTATGATTTCACCATCCTCGATCGTTCTCTTCCTCTACCATATCACCAAATTTTTTATCAACCTTCCCACATGGTTTTATCAAGCTGTGTTGTTTTTATTTTCAAGTGAATTCAGTAGGTGGTAGCATGTAGCTGAGACTGCATTTGCAGAAGACAGGTAAAATAATGAGACAGAGGACTCTG
>JAJLWK010000346.1:0-15571 GCA_030570675.1 Myxozyma neglecta | reverse complement strand
CGACAAATACTAGAGAAAATTTAACACAAGCTACACGTCAGCACTTGGTGGCCTTATTAACAATGAACGCGTAATATGCGCGCCATCAAACCAAGACCTCCCAAACCTAAACAAGACCCCTTTCACGTGATAATCTATTTATTTACAAAAGCCATGCTTGATATTGTTTGTACAAACCAAAGTAAAATATTATTTACAAATCTACTTATTGCCTTCTATTTTCCGCAGTAATTCCCAGACCTCGGGGAAAATTTCCTCGTCGTATATCCGCCGTTGTGTCACAGGTATTTGAGAGAGTACGTACTTTGCCACGTCGGGAGAAGACCGACTTTGTGGTCTGCCAATGCCAATTCTGATGTTTATGTACGGATCCGAGACACACTGCTTGATGCTTTTTAAACCATTATGGCCTCTGCTATGGTTAGTCGCTGACCGAGATTGTGAATTCGAAGGGAGAATACCTGGTATGTCCATCTATCTTAGCATCCACCTTGCCGACAGGTAACTCCAGTTCGTCATGCAATATTACCAACTTCGAACTCGCCGTCTCTCCAAATTTATTCTTTGACCATTCCCATGCTTTTGCAATATTCTGTCCACTTATATTCATCAACGACCCGCTTTCAAAAAACGCAATTGGGTTGGTCTTGGATGAGCCTAAGCACGACATTCCACATTGTAAAGTGCCATTTAAACCAGGCACGTATGGTGCCGATAGACCACTTCGTGAATGTTCGGCGAGAAGTTTGTGAAGAAATAAGTGGCCTATGGAGTGTCGAGTGTTGGCGTAGAGACGGCCGGGATTACCTATTGAGCAAATCTGCTCGTCAGAGAGATTCTTCAGCATTCACAAAACACATACCAACAGTCTATTGGGCGTAGCCATATCAGCAAAGAAAAACGTACTCAATTGACCAGGATGACTACTTCTATAACACAAATCTAAATACTCACTGGATTTCAATATTCGATAAATTCAAGGTTTCAAAAAATTAAGGTTTGAATCCTGCTGAGAAATACGCCAAAGTGGCGAATATCCAGGAACGAGGCGCGAAAAACCTGGGTAAACCTCTTCCTGCGCTTCTTTCTCTGCTTAAGCCCGGTGTTATCCCACTCGCGGTTTTTCTTTTTCTTTTTTTTTTGTGGTTTTGCCGTTGGATTTAAGCAATTAAATATTGTTTTGTGTGGCAATTACAATTGAAATTGTTTGTTGTGTGCGTATAATAGTATCAATTGTGTGAATTGCGATTGCAAATTGCACGAAGAGATATACCTATACGCAACACAATAAATACCTGATAATTATTTCGCTGCTCAAACAGGACTTAGTTGGATCCATAAACAATCATATGAGCTCCTGTTTAGCTTGATTTGGAGATTTTGTCGCATTCCTCCTTTTCTTCTCTGTAACCGCGCGTGTGGTGGTCAATGGATGACCGAAAGCGCGTGCTTGCCGTGAAATCGGATCCGGATGCGCCACCGTCAAAGAAAGTCGCGACTGAGTCGTCTGCGAGCGTGAATGGTCACAGCGTGCCTTTGACTCAAGACGATGTGGTGGTACGTAAGAAAACTGATACAGGAGCTGTGGTACTAATTTTATATAGCTATTCCAAAAGGAGGCCATTTTCCGGCAAATGCAGGCTTACAAACGTGAGCGTGATCTTTTACAAGCCAGAGTTTCAGACGTAGAGAAACGCTCAACGCATCATGCCGACCATATCCGAGAACTCGAATTATGGTGGGACCAGTTACTAACTGAAGTTAACATACTTTTTGGAAAGCCGGTCGATGTTCAGTATGAAGTCGTGCCAGGCTCTTTACTATCTGCCGGTTCGGATGAGTTCAAAAATCACCTTACAGCAAAGCGCGATACTATAATTCAAAACCTTACTCCTATTTTTGCAAATTCGCAAAATACACCAGAAATCAACAATTTACAATCTCAAATGACTGTGCTCAATTCACAACTATCACAACTCAAAGTCGAAAATGAGCGATTAAAAGATGAGCGAGAAGATCTCGAAAAGCGGTTAACCGCCGCAACTTTTAAATTTATGTCTGCCGAAAAGAAAATGGATAGATTGAAAAGCTCTACTCTATTGCGAATTGAGCATCCAAATATAGCTGCATCGCAACTTAAGAGGGAAGACAGTGCCGAAGAGAAACCTGACGCCGAAAAGAAGAGTTTGGGTGATTTAGACGAAGAAACAGTAAATAAGATTAAACAAGAGTCTTCCGCAATTATACAGAAACAGTCTGCGGAGCTCAAATCATTGCAATCGACTATTCTCAAATTACAAGACGATCTTATGAAGGTTAATTTGAAATTTTCATCGTTGACTGAAGCCGATGTTCAAAATTCTGAAATTTACAAACAACTCAAACTACGATATAACGATCTTCAAGCGCGCACGAATCATCTCGAGTCATTAAATAATATCATTAAACAAGAAAGCGAGAAACTCACTGGTGAGCGAACGGAATATCGAGAGCTCGTAGGTGCAGAATATCGTGCATTGGCAGATGATTTAGAAATGCAAATGAAGCGACTTGAGAATGATTTGACACGTATTCGAGCCGCTCGAGATGATCTTGCTTCAGAAATTGCAATTCGAAAGGCTAGTGAAGAAGCTCGCGTTAGTGCTTTGGATGAAGTCAAAGCACTTTCTGAGACTCGTGCAGCTAGAATCAAAGCGTTAGAAACTGAGGTTGAGCGATTAAAATCACAAATGGATACTAATGGCGTTACACCTGCTGCTAGCTCAGAAGAAGACACTCACGAGAAATTGTTACAGCGAATTAGCAAACTTGAACAACAGAATCAGTTTTTGGCTGCTGAATTGCCTGAAATGGAAGCTGCATTTAACAAAGCGCATTCACTGAGTATAAAGAAAATTGGAGATGCTCTGGATCGAGATGAACGGTTATCACGTATGGCAGCGGAGAAAACAAAGGCAGAACAAAAATACTTTGCCGCTATGCGAGCGAAAGAAGCCCTTGCTACCGAAAACAAAACTGTGAAGACACAAGCAGCGAAGAGTATTGAAACAATTCAGCAATTACGTGATTCAGAAAGATCGGTGACTCATAAAGTTACGTTACTGGAAAAACAAGTTGCAGAATTGGAAAATATGCGTCATGCGTATCAGAAACAGTTAACAGATGTGCAACGCAAAGTCAGCGAGCAAGAACTTTCTATTGACAATTACAAATCGCAAATCGATAAACTACTGGCTGAAGTTCAGACAAAGAATGCTGCCACATTATCAGAAAGTGAGACTCGTCGAGAACTAGAGATCCAATTAACGCGTGTCAACTCTGAATTATCTCGATTAAAAGAAACAAAACCTACCGTTACAACGAACGGCGATGACTCACAACTCGAAGCACTTCGGTCAATAGCCATCTGTTCCGTCTGTTCTAAAAACTGGAAAGATACAGTCATCAAAGTCTGCGGTCATTGTTTCTGTATGGAATGTGCAAAGGATAGATTAAACGCGCGGTTACGGAAATGTCCTCTTTGTAATAAACAGTACTCGCACAACGATTTGATTCCTGTTCATTTGTAAATATATCATCAGTTACGTTGGATTTGTGTAGTTTTTAACTTTGTTTCTTATGATGTCTATGGAGAAGTTTGTGTTTGTGTGTGTGTGGGTTGAAATTCTGTATATTATATTTGCTTTATTGTATGTAAACTAGTCTTTTTAATAAGAAATTGTTTGTTTTTGTTGGTTAAATCTCTGTAATGATGAATTTCAACTTTTATAAACTCTCCCTGAACTTGAATGTCAATGATAAGGTATCTAGCTTGCAAGACTAAGCATAGTTTGAAGAAGCGGTTTTTAAGTGGCGAACATTGCCTGTATTAAGCAGCTAGAAGTGGTTTCATTATAGAATTGTAGATAGCAGATGTATTGGAATTAGTAAGACAAGTAAAGTAGTCTTTGATTCGAATTTGATTCAAATATGATATTGGAAGTAAAATGAAAATCTCAGACACGAATAGGGTATATATAAACTGTCAATTTTATCTGTAAAGCTTTCTTCGCTGGAAATCGTATAATATATTATTATAAGGTTACTGACAACTTAGATTAGCTCATACGGGTGGTAGTTTTTCAGATAAGTTGAGCGATGTATAAAATTGCTCATAGGAAAGGTAGTTAATTGACTGAAAGCAGAAGCAGTTGAATGACTAAAAAGTCCTTTAGCACAGACTGATGAAAACATTTAAATAATGTTTGAACAATGTTTGAATAATGATCAAAGTTAATATTGTTATAGATGAGTAGTTGGTAGTAAACATGCGCTCAATAGCATAAACCCTATTGACTCCTAACCGCATCTGCCAAAACCCTATTAACTCTCTTAACGGCAAATCAAAAGTTTAACTTTAATAATTTAAACGCGTAAAGAACCACGACCACGAGACACGAGACTTCTTCCTCTCCACAAGCTCATTGGCAACATACAAACTCATTCGGCGGCAATACATAAAGAGAAAAAGAAAATGGGAAGCCGGAGAATTGCACTTGACGATTTAACGCCTAATAACCTCGGAGTGCTGCGACGGATTAATACGGTTGTGTTGCCGACTGCGTACTCTGATACTTGGTATAAAGAGAGTCTTACTGTTGGGGAGTTGGCGAAACTTGGTATGTTTTGTTTTATTACAGTTGAAGTTAGGATAAATGCTAATGCTAATTTTGTATAGCATACTTCAATGAAGTTCCGGTTGGCGCGATACGATGCTCGCTGGAGACATCAAAGGACACGCCGCGAATCTACATCATGACATTAGCAGTCCTAGCATCCTACCGCGGCTACGGCATCGGTCGAAAGCTAGTCGAGCACATTCTAGCCTACGCAAAGCAGACATTTGTCAAAGAAGTATATTGCCATGTGTGGCTGGAAAACGAAGATGCTATTGCCTGGTATACGCATCTGGGATTCGAAAAGGGCGAGATCGTGAGAGGTTATTACAGAAAAATGGATCCTCCTGGTGACGCGTACATTTTCCGGAAAACAGTGGAGTAATGTTGGCAATAAGAAAGTAATGTAGTAGGATGAGTTCGTTACATGAAAAATTGTATATAATGTATTTTAATGCCTAGATTATTTTTTTTTAGTTTTTACTATCTTTTTTACTTTACTCTGTCTTTTCTTCTTTTGAACTTTCGGCCGTTTTCTCTTTTCCATCTTTTTCATCTTTTTCATCTTTTTCTTCTTTGTCCTCGTGTACTTCCTTATATCCCCAAAGGACCTTCCACTCCCCGTTTACTAACGCCGTAATAGCAGCCGCTCCGCCAATTCCCGGACACAAATATAAAAGTGCCGGCTGTGCAGCTTTAAACACATGCATAACAAAAATCGTAAGTACCAACGCGACAAAGTACATTACTATACCTGTTGTAAAGTACGGTTTGGGGAATTTTCGCGCAGAGGCGTAAGCGGTCTTGGGATGTTTGCGGTAGTAGTTCCATGAATCGAAACGGAGACAAAGAGCTAGGAAGATTGCGGGGACGATGATATCGCCTAGACCGAGCATGGCTTGAGACGATGGTGCTGTGGGCGTTTGCGGTCGCGGAGCGGTTAATTTGATTGGCACAGTAAGAGATGTTGCGACAGTGACCATTACATCTGTTCCAAAGACAAAGAAAATATCGTATGCAAAGAGACCCGTAAGCATAATGAAACCGGTCTTGAAAGAGTCGATTGTGAGCATTCTGATACTGCTGAATGCAAATGATGCTCCGAGAACATTGCCTAGAACCCAGTTTGAAGTGTACCAATTACCGACGACGACAGCAAGAGCGATAGGAAATCCGAGTAAATCAGCAGATGTAAGGCAAGTCTTTAAAACTTCCTCTGGTTTAGGCGGCAGTTTCCCCATTTCAGACGCAATTTTAAACTGCGAGTAGAGAAAGAAAGGATTGATACTTTGACGTAAAGTTGGTTTGTTGACTAATTTCTTCTTTAACTCTTCACGATCATGCTCAATCTTCTTTGTCTCTTCGGGATCCTTAAGTTTCTCCAACTCTTCATACGGTGCATTCTCCACCACAGTAATCTTCCACCGCACAAGTTTAACTCCCGTGACCTTCGCGACCAGCTTCATCAACGAGCCAAACGTAGTCGCAACAGCAATGACCCCAAAGATAGCGAAATACGCTTTAAAGACCATCTCAATGTACTTCCTGTCCAACTTTTTAATCAGAAAGTACAGCCCCACAAGCACAATTCCGCCCATAACAGGCATGAGATACGCATCTTCTTCTGCTAGCGACTCGGAATTATGCGATTCGCTTTCTAAATCAGCCGGATCAAAGTCTTTAGCTGAGGGATCAGCCGGCAGCGCAGTGTCAGGCCGACGCAGCGTCGCGTGCGCGCCGCAGTAGACGACAAATGTCGCCGAAAACAAAAGAATGGCGTAGGTAAGCAACACTGGATCTATTCCATGATCGTCTAAATACTTCCAGAGTTCGATATTGGGCAATGATATATTGTCCATTGTTGATTCGCGCTTCTGAAGTGGTGTGGTTTTGGTGAAACGCGTGTAAATTGGAAAATAATGACAGCTACGCGTAATTTAGAAGGTTACCCGGCTGTCGTATTTTTGTCTTTGTTTTCATTTCCCGAATTGGATTTCAGATTAAGCAGCTTTCCCTTGACAACCAGAACTTGCACAGAGATTGTCTATAATTATTCAATTCTGTACTGTTTACTTTTGTTTTTGGTTATTTCACAATATAAAAGCTGATGCCGCGAATACCGACACCGGCCGACTTTGGCGACATCGTCTGCTCAATCACGGCGCCTCAGACTGATCCAACTCACGCGTAAGTCTTTCCTCACCACCCTAAATCCCTACTTACTTACACATCCACAACAAACTAACATAGATATCTGTGTATTGTATAGAATCATACTTCTTCATGGCCTAGGAGACCAACTGCAACCCTTCACCCAGCTCGCGACGCGTCTATCGCTCCCGCGCGCAGTCGTAGCAGCCCTTCAAGGCCCGACGCCGATGCCCTTCGACCTCGGAGGTTTCCACTGGGGCGACGACATCGTCTTCTCCGGCGACGAGCTAAGTCCCGATGCTGAATTCAGTCGGTCCAGAGACTATTTAATGCGAGTTATTCACAATGTTCTTGAAGCGAAATGCGGATTTAAAGCCGCGGAGAATATCGTGCTGTTTGGTTATGGACAAGGTGGAATGGCTGCGTTGCAGTTTGCTGCTACGGCTATGAATCTGCGCGCTGTAGTCGCTGTTGGCGCATGGATTCCTACTTGCGTTAAACCAAACGAGATAATAAGTCTGCCTCGAAGTACCTCCGTGCTTCTCTGCGGCGGAGACGCAAATTCACAAGTCACCGACGAACGGGTGAAAGTTGTGGAAAGAGTGTTTGCAGATTGTACTCGGTTGGTGATTCCTCGCATGACTGGGGACTTGATGCCGCGCAATAGAGACGAGATGGCGCCGATTCTAAGGTTTCTACTGCGGATTCTTATACCTGACGAACTCACAAAGCAGGGCTTAATGTAATGGCATCTCTACACTCTACATCAGTACTCGTAAACTCATCATTTGACTACAGACCCCATTGCCAACCCATATTACATATATCATCCAATACACCTTAATCCACCACCACCAACTTCTTCTGTATAGGCGCCTTCTGCGTCGGTGCCCGTTTCGTCTTCTCCACCTTCTTACTCCAATAATCCCTAAACGGATCAATAGGCAACGTAACATTCTCCTGTATCGTTTTAATACACATGCCTTCAATCTCCGGATTGACCCCCGTTTGTAAGTCTGCAAAACAAACACCGCGCACAAAGGGTACTAATGGTGCAAGAACTCCTTTTCGAATATTGGAAGTTTGCAAACCATCGTCAACCTCATCATCTGCGACAAGGAAATCTTTCATCTCATCATCTATAGACGCTTCCTCATCTTCTTCAGAATCAGACCCATCAAGATCTTCTCCTTCCTCTTCATTCCACTCGAGTTCAGAATCATACTCATAATTCAACCTCTCGTCTTTAAAAAACGGATTTCGACCAGCTCCGTTTCTGTATTTCGTAAACGTCCCGGAATACGGTGGTCGTAAATCCTCACAAAAGCGTAGAAACTTTCGCGGAAGTTCATTTAACATCCTTCGTACTTCTTCTTCTGTAAGCGTTTGCGCTATGGGCCCGTTTAGTTCACTGAATAGTGTTATAACTTGTTTTGTTGTTCGTATTGGTGCTCGACCTCGTCGGCGAGTGGGGAATATTGATTGTGATGTTGTTGTGATTGTTGCTTTTGTGGGTATGGTTGTTTCTTCCGTCGGTGCGGGTTTGATTTTAGCATCAAGTTCGTGGCGGACTTTAGTTAAAGACTCGTCATCTCGAGTGAATTGGTGTGTGGGAAAAATTGTTGTATGAGATTTAACAAAAAATGGAAGAAAAGTAGTTTCGTAATCTGACTTTTTTTCAATTTCTGCTGTTGCTGTTGATGTTGTTGTTGTTTCGGGTATTGGTGATGTTCTTGCGACTTCACTTGGAGATGTTTTCGGTGATTGTGGTATTTTGAAGAAACTTGATAATCGAAGTTGTTTCTATTCTTGTTAGAAGATTAACGTGATTATTGACGGGAGTAAAACATACCTCTTCTTTCTTGCGCCTTTCTTCTTCCTCTCTGCGCTTCTTTTCTTCTCTTTCTTCGTCTTTCCTTTTCTTCTCTTCGTCTTTCCTTTTCTTCTCTTCGTCTTTCCTTTTCTTCTCTTCGTCTTTCTTCTTCTTCTCTTCTTCTTTCTTCTTCTTCTCCTCTTCTTTCTTCTTCTTCTCCTCATCCTTCTTCAACTTTTCCTCCTCCTTCCTCCTTCTTTCCTCCTCCTTAACTCTCTTCTCTTCCTCCTTAACCTTCCTTCTCTCCTCCTCCTTCGCAGCTTTCTCAATCTTCTTCTTCTCCACTTCCTCCGCTTTCTTCCTCTTAACTTCCTCCCTCGCAATTCTCTCCTCTTCACTTAACTTTCCTCTTTTTCGCTTCTTGTCAGCTTCATTCGACGACGAGAACGACGACGCTGCTCTTGCTGTTGAGTCCCCTGGTGATAAATTGATTACATCCGTAGCTGAAGTAACACGTTTCGGTATTGAAACTGTATCACTCATTTCTGTATTTTCTAAACAGGACGTTTCAACACAAACTTCAGACACCTCCATTGGGTCAATGCTGTCTTGTGTTGTGGAGTTTGAAAAAGTATTAATGGTAAAACGCGTAACTAAAAACGCGTTAACTGACTTCTCAACGCGTAATTAGCAAACGCGTAAAAAGTCAATTATCTTGGGTCCCACCGTACGGATATTTCCACACCCCAAACAAATCTTACAATTTTATTTGTTTACTCTTACAGCTAAATTAGACAAATACCCAAATAATTTCCCAATTTCCTACTCTTCATCTGACGAATAATCCGGATTCGCAATATACAAAGTTCGTCTCGGCGCGACGATATCCTCCAATTTCGACTCATCCAACGAATCCGCACTTGATTTCTGCGACAGCGCAGGCGTGATTTCTGTATTTGAATTCGCGCTTGGAGCTTTTGAATATGTGCTTGTAGCGTAAGGTGATAATGATGGCGTTATTGACGTAGCTGGTTGTAATTGGTTCGTGCTTGTGACTGACTCACGCGCTGAACTGGCTATTGACAGACGTTGGTCTACTAATGGTGATTCTGAGGCGCTCAGTCGTGGTCCTGTTGATGCGGACATTGTAGATGTTGCTTTTGTTTTAATTGACGCTGTATCGTCGATGTCTTGATCCAATCCCAATCTCGACGGTCGTGCACTTCCAGCCAACGCCCGTGCGTCGCTCAATTCTAACGTCATATCAAGTTTTGGTTGATAATAAGCGTAGGCATGCATATGTGATGAGAACTCATCCATTCTCGAACTGTCTTTCTTCTTGCGACTCGGTAGTGGGTGACTTGTTGATGATGTAGTTGATTTCGCTATTAAATGCGTCGGCGGGCGCGCACACCATGCCGTCGCCCGTTGTCGGCGCATGTACGTTGTATACTCTGCTTGTCGTTCCGAGACGGGCACTGTACTTACAGGCGGTACTGCACCTGACTCTGACTCGGCTACTGTAAGAGGTTCACTTCCTGCAGACGTTACAGAGACCATAGATGGTGCTGAGGCAACAGACGGCGCTGAGGCAATCGATGGCAAAGACGCGATTGAACTCATCGTAGGTCCTCGCCCATGTGTAGATGAGACATACGATACTCGCCGTGGACTGTACTCTGGAACAATTGGAGGTGGTGTGGCTTCTATATCTGACCAGAGTTGTGAAGACGGAGTTTCAGGGCCGTTGCTGGCACTATCTTCGTATGTCCCTGGTATTTTTTCGATAAAGTAGTCTGTATCTGTGTCTGTTTTGCGCTTTGGTTCTTCGGATATTTCTGTGTCTTTTTCTGCTTCAGGTTCCAGTTCTTGCTCTATCTCTGACCCTCTCTCTGACTCTATCGCCGGCGTTATGACCGGCTCTGTTGGTATGACGGTTTCTGTTTCTGTTTGCGTCTCAATTGTTGTTTCCTCGATATGTGACAAAGGCTCAGTCTGTGGTATTACATCCTCACTATCGTCAAATGACAATTTTCGTAGTGCTTTCAAAACAGACTCTTCAAACATATCCTGATCATGAGTATCTTGCACAATTAAGTTATTGTCCCTAGGTTGATCATAGGTGTCTTTCACAATCAAGTTATCAGTATAATAATCATTGGTGTCTTTCACAATTGATTGATTTGTAGACTCATCATAGGTGTTTTGCATACTTGAGTGGATCGTAGACTGATCAACAGGCTCTTCATCAATAATAAGACTCTGAGCGGGTTTATAAACAGGTTGCGGAACAGGACTTTGTACGCGCCCTTCCACCGGATCCTTATTTTCATGACTCCGTGTTCTTTCCACAGCACCACCACTCCTCACACTTTCTTTACCATCGCTACTGTTCTCCGTTTTCAAATCAGGACTCGCACTTTTCTGCTCTATCTCCTCTTTCAACTCTGCAATGTTCACAGACGCAGGCACAGGTTTCCGCTTCGGTGGAACATACTTCACCGCTCCTCTTCCACCACCACCACCACCACTACTACTAACTCCACCAGGACTACTCCGCAGCAAGCCAGCGCCCGTCACACTCATCCGCTGCATGCTTGATTCCGACCACGCAGCCGTCCTTTGCTTTGTTCGCTGCGTTCCTGATATCTCCAACTTTCCTCCTTCACAGCCTTCGATTTATTCCAACTCCTCATCAAGAGCCGGCGAGCCGCAGACATCAGCCTCGCAAACAAAGCCACTTTACGTCAGAGCTATATAGTCACGTGAAAAGGATAATATTTGCAGGGTTTAAGGGTTTCTTCTTTAGTTGTAGTAGTAATCGGCGAGAAATAATACTTTCTAAATATAGTTACAGAACTTGTTCTTTGTTTAATTTGCTTTCTAACAATGGACAATATATATTTATATATTATCACACACTCTATAACGTTAAATGGAATGAAACTGAAGTGAAATTGTGTACGCTTTAAAACCGCTTAATATAAACTCGTTTACAGGGTTTAGATCTGATAAATGGAAGCTTAATTTGCCAGCTACAAACAGTGATACCAGTTTATTTCTTTATGCGAACGAGCCTACTGTAACTAAATTGCCTTTTTATATTAATCCGTCGTAGCCTTCAAGAGAAAAAAGATATTCTGATAATTTAATTATAGTACTGCTAATATATGGACCTAAAGTTAGTTTTATCCGGGTTTTGATGACAAATAACCAGTTCTGGACTTTTGCAAAGTTGTTGTGTGTCTTTTACTTCGTTTAGAGGACGTTGGCCAGGATGATCTTCATGTAAATCATTATATCGTGGTACCTCTACCTCATACAAAATAGATGGCTGTAGAATTTAAAAAAAAAGGAAAATAATAGGCTGACCGTGGTAGGTGAATGCACAGCTGGACTCGATTGCCTTTCGTTTTATCACCTCTGATGAAAGTACTATCTTAATGGACCTTCTACAAAGTTGATTGCACTCTATTTCGCAATTTCTAATGTCTACTATTTTCATCAAAAAAAGATCTACAAGAACTACTACATCTCCTTAAAAGACTCCGGAACCGATTCATGTGAAGAAAAAGCAACCATCAAATCTGAAATAACTAGCGCTACGCAATTTAAATACACAGAAATAAATTCCGAGCTTGAAAAACTTTGAATCCCCAAAAAAATGCAATTCATTTCACTACAATGTCACTCAAACCATAGGCCGCGAAGGAGGAGACGCATGCTCCACAGAATCCTCATCACTACTTGCACTCTGCTCATTAGCTTCAGAACCTTCTCTAGTCAAATCATCATAGTCAAATCCATAATCATCGTCTTCTTCATCCTCATCATCATGCAAAATAATCGATCCAGCGTGACTGCGAATTGACGCCGCTGCGCTGGTTCCTACTCCTTCCATCGCTGAAGCAGGGCGCTTTTTCTTTCGTCTTTCGAAATCTTGAGCATGTGCTCCCCGCATCATGTCGCTCATGGCGGTAATTCGCGGTGTCATCATGATAGACTTGCGTCTTCTCATTGAAGCGTTGCTTGCCACAGCAGGTGATCCGGTCTCAGAAGTACCATTCTCCTGGATTGCACTAGACCTGCCTTCTTCGGCTGACATCAACGGAGTTGTAACATCAATAACTTCCATCTCATGTGCAATACCAGTTTCATCCTCATCTTCAAGATCATACGGTAACGGCATATTCCTACTAGCTTGGAATCTTCCCACGTTCGAGCAGTGTTCGTTTTCCATACGGAAAAATATCCACAAAAATCGCCGTACTATCTCCATCAAAGCAATCAAAAATGATGTTACTGCAGACTGCTGAATCTGTACTGGGAAAATAACATAAAATATCCAATTTAGGCGCATAAGCGGATCCAGAATCATGGCAGCATAATAAAATTTTGGATTTCTGAATCCTAGCTCATCTCTCAACAGCTTATGTTTAGAATTTGCCTGAAACAACGACCAATCCATAAACAAATCCCAAAATCCAGAATAGACTGTATTAATTGCCGAAAAGAAAATGTAGACGTCCCGATTGCTATTGACCCGATTAAGACGCCAGACACTCAAAACTACAGCCGTTACAATGGTAAACGTATATTTTCCTGCATTGGCAAGATGAGGAAACCAGTTACGAGTATCTGCGTATCGTCGCCAACATTGCAGAAATCGCCAAATCGGAGGCAACGCGTTCAAGAATCCCATTAGTCGCGACGTTGAAGATCCACAGCGAGGACCTGCACTAAATCCTCTGGCATATAAACAGAAGAACAGTTCAATGTTACTCACAGTATACGCTAAGCTGCAAAATATATCACCCAGAAAAAAGTCTCGAAACTCAACTGGATATAAACCTGAGAAAAACAATCGCCATAACGCAATCACCAACCATTCGCGTGCATGAAAATGAAACACGGGGAGAGGATTGAACAATACAAGTACAGCTCCAACCACAAAAATGAGTGTCCACCAATGAGCCGGAAGTTTGTCTGGCCAAAAATCATAAAAACATAAATACATGCACAATGATAACCAAGCAAAAAGAAATGCAGGAATTTCCATAAACTCTCTAAAATCAAGAAAATCATGTTGTTGAAATTCAAAAATAAACGGATAATTAATTTTATATCGACTCCAAACCATGCAATTGATGGAAAATAGCAAACCAAATAAAATTACTAGAAATGCACCACCAAAAATTTGGAATATGTAAGTCGCACTCTCAAGCTCATTGTTAATAGCTTTAATGATACCCGTAACCACGGCTTGAACAAAGAACGGGATTCCAATACCTAAGCACAAAGCACTGAGAAATGTAGCACCGTAATGCGTCTCCGGTGTTTCTCTCGTGCGGAGCTTTTCGATTGCGTGCTTTCGATTACCTCGTTCAAAATATCGGCAGTACACGTCTTCAGTCTCATTCATAAGATCGTCAACAACCGTACTTTCACCAAAATAACTGGTAGCCACTTTCTCCATGTACCAAGGAGAGATATTAGAATTGGCAGTCTTGTCAAGCTTTTTACAGATTTTCTGTAATGCAGTGCGATTCAACAAACGATAGGACTTTAAAAGCTCCAATCCTCTATAATACTCCATCATGGCCTACTAAAGTTAGCAAAATTCTATAAGTCAGTGACGAACATACGTGTTTCAATTTACTTCTTGCGATAGAATACGGCACATTCATCGTCTGTCGGCGGATGTAATCGTCATGCTCGTCACCCGTCTGCTCATTTTTATCCTTCACAAACGGTAAATGATGCAAATCCAGCTTTTTATAGAATAGCCGCCATCTATCAAGTAGTTTTCCTGTGGCACTTTTCTTCTTTAAAGCAGTGGCGGTTTTGAGAGAGCGATTATTGCCGTCTATCTCCTCAACTGCCTCAGCTAGAACTTGGGCCAGTTTCCTTTTTTCAGCAAGTCTCTGGTCTCTCAATAAGTGCAACTGTTTTCTCATTCTATCAAACCGATTCATAGCCTCAACTTCCTTTTCTCGATAAAATTGTTGAATTTTATTAAATTGACCATCCAACCAGTACACAAATTCTCGAAACTCTGGATCTTCACGTAGCCTTGCAACTGTCTCATCATTGCTTGCACGAATCATTGCTTCTGTAATAGCTCTTTTCCCGTTAGCTTGTTGCGTTTGACTCCGAGGACGGAAAAATGGGCTTCGAGCCGAGTTAGCTTTGTTGCTGGTATCGACTGATCGTGTTTCGGTTGCTTCATGCTCATTCACTGTCTCTGTAATAAAGGCATCGTACTTTGAAGTTTTCTTTAAAATGGAACGTTCAGAAACTGATGTGTTTGGTCTTGGGCGAGTTGCATGCATTTGAGGAGTCGAAATACTACTGACGCGCTGTCTCATCGATGTTCCAAGCGACAGAGCAGGATCACCTAAGCCAAGAGGAGAAGGCACATGCTTTTCAGTGGTTGGATCAGCTGAAAAAGTCACAGATCTAGTTCCTGAAGCAGGAACGTCGTCATTCGATATCACTTGCTCGTCATTTCTTGCGCGGGTCCTTGGAGAAACACTCTCTTCCATAGCTGGCGGTGGTAAAGCAAACTTTCCAGCAGCTCTGTCGGTTGCGGGCGGAGTGGCAATCAAACTTCCATAGTTTTCCAAATCAGGAACAGCACCAAAGTCGGCAACATGTCGCGGTTTAGGAATAGGAATGGATCCAGAAGCATTCAGTAGTTGATGAGGAGTGATTCTACCCTCAACGTCACTATGAATGGCTATTTCTGCGGTTGATGGACGAAAAGTCGAAGAAGTTACAGCTGGTTGAGGAAGAGATGGTAATACTTCATTGACAGCCGACTTTAAAGACCCATGGCCGGTGGCTATAGAATTATTTCCAGC
Organism: Myxozyma neglecta; assembly: GCA_030570675.1. Classification (NCBI taxonomy): domain Eukaryota; kingdom Fungi; phylum Ascomycota; class Lipomycetes; order Lipomycetales; family Lipomycetaceae; genus Myxozyma; species Myxozyma neglecta. The sequence goes on along the minus strand of JAJLWK010000346.1, from coordinate 89 downwards.
ATGCGAGACATAGTTAGCCGCAACATCGCGGACAAATTCTGTATCTGCGGCACGCGAAGCAGGCGATTCTTGAGAAGCTTTTCTAAGTT
>JAJLWK010000345.1:0-15574 GCA_030570675.1 Myxozyma neglecta | reverse complement strand
ATCATCGGCAAATGTAAACTTTAATATTGCACCTTATAACCTCCATCTTCTTGAACAAATGGAAGCTTCAACTTATTGTTTCAAGTTATACTTGTGCCTAAAGCCGAATTAACTTCTGGTTATTAAAACTGATCAGTTTTGCTATTTATAAAAAAAGCAACTTATCAATGCAAACTCGGGATTCTAATGAGATGCACATCGCCAATTCTGCATTTTTTACTGGATATGTGACTGGTATACAATCTCATTCTGAGTTGAAGGATCCTATTCTGAAAAGAATCTCGGCTGGAGCACGAGATTTTTGTCTCGAATTAGATTCGCATCAATAAAAGCAAAAATTCATCATTATCTCATGAACTCTTAAGTTCTCTTTATCATCCAGTCTCCAACAGCAGATCAAGTACCAAATGCAGCTTATTTGACCAAATCGATACTTGATTTATTGCTGCAGACTGAACATTAGCGCCAATCTCTAACATCTGCTGAGTGAAGATGACAAAGTTCCAGAAACATGCATCAATTATTTTAAATTTGAATAATTTAACAAGCTGCTAAATAATACTAACCAATCCATATTTATCTCTACTTTTGTACTTCTCGACAGAACTTTGGGAAATCAATTCGAGCACTCTCTCTTTGGGTTAGGGCGTATATAATACGCGAATGCAACTTGTGGCAACCTTAAATCGTATCCATCTTGACAAAAGAATCTAATCATGTGCGGTCGCTATGCGATGAGCATGGTATGTCAGATTATATAAGTCCTTTTAGCTGAGTAGTTCTGACTAATACTGCATATAAAGAGGCTTGATCGGCTACGAGAGCATATGCGAGACGATGGATTTCAAAGCGACGACTTTGTAGATGAAGAAGAGCTGCGTGATTCTTACTTTCCTACGTGAGTTTTGCAGTTTACAGATGTCGAGCTTGTGCTAATGAAGATAATTAAGAAATGTGGTGAATCCTGCTACTTATAGACCTGTATATTACCGATCTGCAGAAAATGGCCGGATTCGAGGTCGTTTGATGCGCTGGGGATTTGTTCCACATTATGAACATGAGATACCAAAAGGAAAACCGTATGTAAAAAGATATAGAAAGCTATGGATTTTTCTAACGATTATAGGATTGTATTTAATGCTCGCAGTGATAATTTAAAATCACAAATGTGGTCAGGATCTTTTCATGGTTGTGGGCGCTGTGTAGTGCCTGCGGATGGATACTACGAATGGATGACCGATCCAAATTCGAAAAAGAAAACTCCATATTATGTGCGACCGAATGATGGCACACTAATGTATTTTGCGGGTTTGTATTCTACAACATATTTAAAACCGGTGCGAAAACCAGGCGAAGATCAATCATCTGACGGCGTTAATCCTAATGATTCAATGTTGAACGAAGAAAAATCAAAGCGAATATTATACTCTTTTGCTATTATCACGACTGAGGCACCAGAATGTATGAAATTTCTGCATTCTAGAATGCCTCTGCAATTGTTTCCTGGTACAAAAGATTTCGAGAACTGGCTAAATCCTGCATTCAAAGAGTTTTCAAAATTACCGCTCTGTAATGACAATGTCATTACTGAGCAAAAGATTTTGTGCTCAAAAGCAGAGATTCATATGTCTGGTAAATTGGTAGGAAAGCCTCTTAATGATACCGGTGATATCGGAAAAAGTTTTGCGAGAGTTTCTGCGAAGAGGAAAGCCCCTGATAATTACGATGATAATGTTAAACTGGAGGAAAAATTCAAAGAGGAGAAGAACTTGGGATATGTTAAAGTGGAAAAGGATCAAGAAGATGACGTTGACAACATTTTGAAAGCAATAGATGATGTTAAAGTTGAGCAACTGCCTTCACCACCACCAACCGCTAAAGTCGAAAAAGACCAAAAAACGAGTGATAAAAAGGGTATACTGTCCACGCCTACGAAGCGAGCTCGTAAAAGCTCTCCTGCTCGACCGTCTCCAGGTGGCTCCGCAAAGAAGATCACCGATTTTTTCACGAAAAAGGGTGGAAAGTAATGAAGGAAGTGACATTTGTATTTGCTTCAAAGTTTTGCATTTAATATTTAGCTGTGATTTGATTAGGGAATTGCATACAATATGGGAAAGTGCTTGAGTCTGTATCGATCAGAATAATAGGGGCTATCCTTGATCTGTAAATAGTGTGCGGGTATCAGTCCTTGATGCACTTTAAAGTTTGCTAGTGCGTCAATGGTTTTTAGTCGCTTGCTGTCACTGGTCATCGCAGATCACTGCAGTTACGTTTTCCATCATCTTGCTAATGATTAGCTTGTAGATCCCGGAAACATCCTACAGAAGAGCTTAATATTTTCTTAAGCATTGCGAAAGTTGCTGGACAGGGGTAGCTGTATAGTGCCAGTATCAGCTGCTAAGGTTAAAAATGTGCCGTAAATATCCGGAACTTGCGTACTGTCGTTATTCACCCTTTGTGAAGGTTTTACTGCTAATAAACGATGAATAGCTATGTATTTCAAGTAGCTAGTATTAGACCGATTTCATTTTTTCAGTAGAGTAAAGAACAAAATACCAGCACGTGGCTTGTTGTGACAAGAACCGCTGATAAGGAAAACAACGATGACATTAAAGGGGCAGAGAATGCACGAGCCCCGTTTCCTGTAAGCACCAGCGGGCTTCGGCTACTGCGGGAAAGGATCGAAGCCCTCAAAAGTTGAGTTTCTGTCTTCGCAGCGCAAATTGTCAGCTGCAGCAGGGACGTCTTTCGCAGTTGCGTCGCGAACACACCGACTTCAATTTGCTGTGCTTCTGTTGAACGGGCTTTTGCTTCCGGTCGCTTGCCGGACCCTGAATAGGCCATGGGACTACTGTCGTCTGTTCACGCGCGTCTGCCTTGCTCGTGTCTGCTTTTGATTGCCGCGTCGAAACCCGCGTGGGCATTCAATCGACTCCTGCCGGATCTTATCAGCGCCAATTCCACCTTGTTTCTGAACATAACAATCCCATTGAACTCTACATATACCAACGCAACAACTTATTCAAATTACACGACCACACCTCCTCCGTCAAGCTCAACAGAGTCGCCTACAACCACATTCATAAATAATATCGATGGGTTCTCAAAGCCAAACAATCTGGTCAATTTCTACTTCATCTTCCTTGTGCTCTTAGCTGTTATTGCGTATTTTGGTCTACGGTTCTACCAGAAACGGAGGCGCCAGAAACGCGCTCGGTTGCAGGATACACTGCGAAGAGACGCTTTACGACTCGATCTCGAGCGTGCAGGTTACGACGGTGGAATCCGCCCACCTTTCTCAGATATGGTACAAGTTGGCGAAAACCCGTTTGTGTCTAGAAGAAGAGCTCCGTCTCCTCCTTTACCGCCGCCTCCTTACTCTCCTGACATGCCTAGACCTATGGATTCAGCGTACCTAGGCGGCGGAATACCATTGCCGGGCTATGAAACTGTGTACCATGATGACGACAGTGGACAATCACCAACTGCAAATGACGCAGAGAGTGAAAACTGGCGGGTTTCTAGATCATTGAGAACTCACAGCCGGACATCATCCTCCAATTCATCTGATTTTGAATCATTGTCGTCGAATGCGTCTAGAGACAATATTCTAAATAGACGGTGAAAGATCACCTTCTTCTTCGTCATGAAGATTACCATTGCATTTTCGAGTCTTTTTTTGATTGAAGGAGAATGTATATAGATTGTTATGATTTTATCTTAGCATTTTAGGGTCTAATTAGGTAACGAACAAGGATGTGTGGATAATTTTTTTATGAGCTAAAGGGAGTCGGCTTGGTGAAGAAGACCGCTTATTGTTATGATTAATGACTATGCTTTATGGTGAACCTTTTCAGGAGTATAAATTATTTTGCTATTTCAGTTTATGTTGATATAGATTCTGGAATAGGAAGCAATTTGTGTTTTATGTATTGGTTTGCTGGCTTTTCTAATTTGGTTGGAGTTTTGTTTTAATTTGTTTTAAGTTGTTTCGTTTGTTTGTTTGTTTGTTCCGTTTTTGTTTATTGATAATAGGTGTTGTGTTTGAAGTTGTGGTTGGAAAGTGAGATTGCGTTAACTAATGTAGGTGAAGTTACCTAATTGTAATTAATAGATGCATATAAAAATTTTAGATATAGGAACGTAAGTCCGTAAGTGAGCGCAATGACTCGTCTCTACCACTTTCTATTCGAATCATAGTGGTTTAATAATTTCGTAAAGATTTTAACGATGACCACAATACGTCTGAGTTTACAGGTAGACCAATGCTATCAGCATGATGTTTCAACTCGACTAAAGGCACACAAACATAACCACGTGAATATCAGGGTCTTTCGGCAATTAATATGGTCTACTGGCTAATATCAAAGCTAAGATTATATACATTAAGTACAAACAAAGCGACAACAATAAGCTATCTCAGATAGAGCTGCAAACTCGCTAAATACGTCTGTTAGTTTGATTACAATGCTCGACTTCCAGTGCGCAAGATGCGTTTCAAAGGCGTTAGAAGTTATGAATGTATAAAACCACTGAAGCTGCTATCTTAAAAGTGACAGAACAACTTTCAGCGCAATGAACATTGAACAATGGACAATAAACAGGGAGGGAGAAATCAGTTGTTGCGTTCGCGTACATTCCTGCCCCTGAACATTGATCATTGCCGTGAGCAATGAGCAAATGACATGCTTAGTCACACTATCTTCTTTCAATCACATGACTCGCCCGAGAAATTGAGAAGCCCTACAAATTTTCTTAGCCAGCCCTATAATCGCAGTCACACGGTACAAAGTAAGCTTTGAAGCACGGTGAGTGCTCCGGTTTGGTTAGGCGAAGGCTTCGTTCGGGGGAGCTGCTTTCTCTTCTTGTTGCGTCAGCTAATACAACAATACCCCATTTTAATTCCCGACTTTATTGTCCTAATCATTGTAAGTGATCGGCTGTGCTATTCAACTGGAAAACGATACACGGGAAATATACGAAATGAGAAATGCTGGGAGTGTGAAGATGACGTGGGACGATCGTTGGTAAGCAGAGTTAGACAGTGGCAATTACAAATCAACTTCATATAAATCACCTTGCCTTCGCTCTCAGATTATCCCGTGTCTCGTTTTCCGAGCTCTTTCTTTTAAGATTATATTCTAATCAACGTTCAGAGAAATGGCTCGCCGTCCCGCTAGATGCTACCGCTACTGCAAGAATAAGCCCTTCCCCAAGTCCCGGTTCAACCGTGGTGTCCCCGACGCTAAGATCAGAATTTACGATCTTGGCCGCAAGCGTGCTGGTGTCGACGAGTTCCCTCTTTGCGTCCACCTCGTCTCCAACGAGTACGAGCAGCTTTCTTCCGAGGCTCTCGAGGCCGCCCGTATCTGTGCCAACAAGTACTTCACCAAGACTGGAGGTCGTGATGGTTTCCATCTCCGCGTCCGTGTCCACCCCTTCCACGTTCTCCGTATCAACAAGATGTTGTCGTGCGCCGGTGCCGATCGTCTTCAGACCGGTATGCGTAACGCCTGGGGTAAGCCTCAGGGTCTCGTTGCCCGTGTGAATATTGGCCAGATCATCATGTCTCTCCGAACCAAAGATGCCAACAAGGCTATCGCCATCGAGGCCCTTCGACGTGCTCGTTACAAATTCCCTGGACAGCAGAAGATCATTATCTCCAAGAAGTGGGGTTTCACTTCCCTCGACCGTGAGGAGTACATCACCAAGCGCCAGCGCGGTGAGGTCAAGGTTGACGGTGCCTACGTCAAGTTCTTGAAGAAGAAAGGACCCATTGAGGAGGTCTTCCACCAGTTCCCTGACTACGCTGGTCTTGAGGCTTAAATTTGAACTTCAACGTTTGTTAAATTATTCATAGTCTAATAAGTCAACTTGGGTTTTGGTTCTGGAAGGAAAAAAATAAAAAATGGATTATGGATATACTAGATGTTGTATCAATAATTATTGTATATCTATGGACAATGGTGTTCTGCATACGAATATATTCATGCCGCTTTATTAAGTGCTTCGTAATCTATAAAAAAGAGCTGTTTAGATTGCTCTCTCCAACTCCCACCCTACTTCATATTTAATTTCTAATTAACAGCCCTGTGAAGACCATGACATGACAAACCAGCTGTCTTCTGTGCCGCCATCTGATAATCTGCTATCCAGCGTAAGTCGTGTTTTGTGTATAAACGCTATTTCTTTGCAATCTGACCAGTATAACCAGCTTCTTGGTCTTCGAGTCGCGTCTGCAACTCAGCGGTCACATATACTCCCTTTCCCATACTACGCAGACTTCCATGAATCCTTTGGAAAAACCAATACTGTGACAAAAGAGCAGAATGTTACAGTAATAGCCGGTTCACCCTTTTCCGGCAAATCAAGATTATTAGCACATATTAGTGCACTTTCAGTTCTTTCTAATGGAGGTGGTTTAGTGGTTATTATTGATTTAGATGGTCGAATTGAGACTGCGGTTACTGACTTGATTAACTTGTATAAGCGTATTCTTGAGAAAGATCAGACTGAGAGCAATGATTTAGAAGGAAAAGAAGGGGAAAGAACTCGTACGGCAGGAGTTTTAGTGCTGAAACTAGGATATGGCGAAAAGTGTATAAATCAGTTGGCCAAATGCTTAACAAAACTTGCGACTGCAGAGATTTTCGAGCGTATAATAGACGTCGCAGATCGTTTGTCTCCTGCAGATCAGGTTATATCAGGCGCATTAGCTCTTTTCGATAATGATTGGACTGAAGCCAATACTGACAAAGATGACGATATCGTGAAATTCACTTTACTAGCTTTTGGCGATGACTCTTCATCTGCTGTGTCATTGCTAGATGAACCGGCTGTCGGTGTATTTATTGATGGACTTTCATCAATGTATTGGTATCTCTCACCAACTTCTACATCTGCTTCGCTCTCAACTACCTCATTTTCTCATGTCCAGTCAATGACCTGGTCTCAATTTTCGTCAAAAACAGTAATGGCTTTACAAAGGATATCTCGCGTATATGGAAATATTCCAACAGTCATTATTGTAACTCTTTTATCGCCCACTGTTAAACCTGAGTCAGCTTCACCTCTTACTCTTGCTGAGTCTGTTTGGCCCAATGTATCAGGAGCTGACGCTTATATTTTGCTCCAAAAGATGCTTGCTTCGCATGCTGAGGACCCATTGATAACAAATAATGACATTTTCAACGTTTCAGTTGGTTTTATCAATTCCGGTGCTGTTAAGCAGTTTAGAATGATACTAGATATGATAAACGGAGTAAGGTTTACAGAATAAATACTAGAAATCTACAAAATGCCGAAAACAAATATTCACCATACATCTTGAAAAAACTTCTCACACCTTGCAAACCTTCCAATAACTAACAACACAGATATTTGCCCACTTAATCGTAGATTTCAAGTGGCGGAATTCTGTCAATGTTATAGAACCAGTTGCCCCTACATTACATCGTTAGTAAACTCTTCTGTGTTATAACTTTAGTCCGTGTAAAATAATAAACTTACGCTTCATCCTCTTTCAGTAGCCAATCTTTTGGAAAAACAATCAAATGACCGCGTACATCTCTTAATTTAGCCTCTGCAGTATCACGATCCATCATTTGATGAGGATTCTCTTTCTGGTGCTGTTTCCTAACTCGTCGAGAATAAGTACCACCATTATGAAATGAAGAGGTATTACCATTAGCAGACGGATTCGATTGGCTGGCTCCGGTAGCTTTACGACGTCGTCGACTATTTAAAGTCGCTTGTCCATTATTCGAATGAGATAATTCTTCCTGTGAACTAGCTTTGCTAGTTTCAGCTGAGTAGTGTTCTTTTTCGTCGGCAGTTCCATAATCTGGATCATGCGTATCACCGCCGTTGCTGTGGTGTGGAAGAGCATTGGAAATAGCTTCACCACTCTTTGAAATTGCTGGAATTGCTTGAAGTGCTAAATTCTTTGCTGGATTCATCGAAGTGATACCTGCACCTCCTGCTGCGCTTCCTTTGACGCCTCCTGCTGTATCATGCTTATGCTCAATGACTCCGGACGGCAACACGTGAACTGCACTGGACTTGCTCGAGGATGTGGGAGCTGCCGTTGTCTTGGGCGAATGAGAAGAGGATTCGTTGACTTGCGAGTGGGCAAACTTCTCGCCATGTGCCATATAGTCCTTGTACTGCTTCCAAGTGCGTACTTCACTATCAGGTTGACATCTAAACACTTCACGATAAATGTTTGTGTTGTTTACGGCATGGGCAAGCCATATATCAAAGTAAAAATTCTCTGCTAGAGGATCTTCAAAACACATTGGATCAATTTGACGCAGCGTAGCAGGTTGCCCTTCAAGAATTTCACGAGCTTCATTTTCTCTCAGATGAGAGTTTGCAGGTTCAAGAGCAAGTTGCATGATTAGCTGTTCAATCTCTTCAATGTCATCACTACCAATTCCTTCCATTTCAATTGAATTTTTTAACGGAGAAGATTTGAAGTGGGCTTCATCAGCCTCAAAATCTTCGTCTTCAAGATAGGGCTTCTTCGATGGACTCGATTTACCTAGTCCATACGTATACTCATCGCCAGCAGGTACAGCAATGTCGCGATTATTCTCATCTCTTTCAGTCAGGCCGCGTAAGCGATCACGGACTTGCTTGGCCATTGCTGACTCGGCCTCCGAGCTTTCCGACATTCGATCTTGACCAAAACCCTCAACATCCGCCAGATACTTTGACTTATTCGCTTCATAATCCTCGTAAAAATCATTGCTACTCTTTGTCGGTCTTACTGATAGAGGTTCGTTTGCCGGATAGTTCTTCAAAAGTCCACTTTCTGGAGCTGTTGGTGCTGTCTCTTCATTCGGATCAATCACTGGAGGTGCAGAGACTGTAGAAGCTTGTTGCTCCGAGCTCTTTTTGAGAATATCTCGTCTTGACGACGATGTCATAGGGTATAGATTTTCCTCGTTCTCGTCTTCCGAGTCGGACAGGTTCTTTCCCAAAAACGAACGTTTTCTTTCGCGTTCCTGTTGTCTCTCCCCATTGCGTTCATCATCGCTATCGCTTTCGTCTTCACTCTCGCTGCTCGCACTGTCGTTAGAGTCGTACATTCCTTCGTTTGTTATATCGTGCCCGCCTTCGGTAGTTAGGAAATTCTGCTGCCGTTGAGTAAATTTGCGAATGCGAGAAACCTTTTCCCATATGTCATGTCGTGCGAGATCAAATTGAACGCTACAGTTGTCTTCGTCATCAGACAAGGATGCCTCAGCAGAACGTCGTTCAAGATCTTCAAGAGCATCCACGTCAATTCCTAAATGTTCTCGCATCAAGCGGACTCGCAATGTATGTGGGAATCTTCCGACCATGTATTTCTTACCACCCATTGTAGTTTCCAATTGGTCGGTATCACGAATGAATGCTGCTACTTCGGAATCACGAAAACCACGCATTGAGCGCTCATTAATATTCGCAGAGCCGATAAGTGCAACTCTGTCATCGACAATCATAATCTAAATCAAACAATTAGGAGTCAAAATCTAATAGGCTTGGAGCGAGTATCTAACCTTTGCATGAATATATAATTGCTCGGTGACGAGTTGATTGTGAGGTCCAATAGTTCCCCATTTTCGCAAGGAAAAGAAGTGAATATAGTCCTCAGGATTAACTCCAGCACGTTCAAGTCTAGAGTAAATACTATGCGGTCCTCTAGAAATCGACCGGAATTGGCATTCCATAATAAGACGAACAGAAGTTCCATCTTGCTGATCAACTTCGGCCTCAAATCCAGGCATGAGTGGAATCACTATAATAGCTCGCCAATCCTCATCATTCTTAGCCGCCCGCAAAATTCTTTCCACTAATGCGTCGCCGATGGCATTCTCAATTACTGTACCATCAACAGTAGTTGATGTTATGAAAAACTGATTCTCAATATAGACGAAATGCTCAGATGCCTCAATCGCTTTCAAGTATGCATTCTGAATGGATTTTTCGACTCTGTCATGCGCAAAGCCAAGCGACCAGCTACTCGCAGATCTTAATAACTGCGCTTCGCAGGTACCAAGATGTCCCATTGATTCAATCTCAACAGGAGTGAAATCTGGAGGAGGAAGTAGAACAGGAGTTGGACGAGTGGAGCGCTTTTGACGAATAAGGTAATTCCAACGTTGAACGAAATGACGAGCTGCGTCGCGCGCTGGTTGACCAACCATCTGCATATGGACATCGTGCCATGGCATACGTGGAACTTTCGTTCGATCGTACATGTCATCGTACGGTTTATTCAGAGCATAAAAATCTTGAATTCTTGCGTTCGAATAATCTTTTCCAACCCATAGCTGTGTTTTTTGGCCGAAATCAACCTCACTGCCACGATCGAAACCAGTAGGCAGATTATCATTGAGAACGTGCTGTGGCGTATCCCATCTTCCAAAACAAAGATCAAGCCCGCCAACAAAGAGAATCATGTGGTCAACAATGACAAGCTTTTCATGATGCGCCCAAAACAGGATATTTTGTCGGAATTGATTGGGAGATCGAGTTACAAATATGTTGGGATGTAAATCAAGTAGTGACTGCTTTGTATATATCGAATCAATTGGAATTGCAGCTCCAACGTTTCGGTACAGAATCACAAAAATCTTTACTCCTTGTTCTGCTTTACGTTTGAGCAAGCGGTCAAGTCGCCACTGTTGATTACCGTGTGCTGGACGACGGAGATACACTTCGGGACTAAGCCACCAGTCATGAATATAGATGACGTCTTGCGCCATATCAATTGCATGACTGACATTCCAGAAATAATCGCGCTGTATGAAAATGTTAAGTCAATTGCAAGAGAGTTTGAGAATGCGAACATACCCCATCAACGAACCACTGAGCTGAAACGTTATGTCTAACTGGTGCAAAACTTTCAAACCGATGCTTCTGAGCCCATGGTGTATGTTTGTACATATAATCCATACTGTCCATCCATTGTTTCATTTGTTTTTCCGAAAATGTCAAGACTTTCATTTTTCGTTCAGAGTTTTGGAGCTTTAAAGTATAGTTAACTTTTGTGGATTTTTGCACTGATTTTGTGAGAGATTGCTGCATGTTCCCTTTGTTAGTATTGGATCGTACACCACCGGCTTCCGCATCTGAGACATCCTCCCTTGTCTGCCATCCACTGGAGGTTTTATGAGTATATTTGAAATCTGAATCAACGAGGAAGACGTCAATAGGTGTGACATCAAACATACTGTCAACCACAACTATGTAAGAATGCCGGACAAGGAACCATTTGGCACCATATCGGGTGAAAATGGCTTTTATGTTTGACGGATTTAATTTAGCGGTCCTCCAACCTCTCGATGAAGACGTAGACAAAATAGATAGTTGACCTTCTTTTCCATGATATGAGTTTTCAATAGATAAGCGCAATCCCATTGCAGAAAGCTCTAAAAACTTGCATAATCTATTGGCTTCTCCTCTGAATATCATGATTTTAATAAGGCTTTTGAGGTAATCTTCAAGACTTTGCCTTTGATTGTTAGAAAATCTGGCATTCTTGGATCCGTCCCCTTTGAAACTCATGATACTGTGACGCGATGATGCAAGAACTCTACCTGATGCCTCTGCTTCTTCGGCATCAGTAACATCTTTAAGTCCTCGTACTCCTCTCAAATAAGGTATAGCTTCGCGGGGAAACCTCGGCAGACCCTCAATCGCATGAGATCCATGATTTGCACCACCGGTAGTTGAATTGTACAGATTTCTAGTAAAGTTGAATGTTCTATAATGCGAATGCAATGCGAAAAAGTCACGGAAATCTCGAAATACAACCCATTTCATACGGACAGGTCCAGATCCGTACTCGAGCTCAATTCTGAAAAGTGTGTGCTGTCGATCTTTAGTACGAACTGGGTCTGTTATTTTAACTTTCAATTGTTCCAAAAGCACCGGTAAGCGGTTACGACCTTTTGAGTCTTTCTGAAAAGCAGAAGCAAATATCACGGCAGCAGGAGCACCAGCTAACAATTCAGCAACTAATTCAGTAGACTTTTGTTGATCGTGCTTTGCATCCTCTTCCTTTTTCTTTTTAGTAAAGTTAATGAACTGCAGTCGCGCGCGAATCTCTTTCCAGCGTTGTTGATTTACAGGCGAAATGTTCTGCGCATTTCGAGGACTAGAAGACTCCGGCTCATGACCAGGCTTTTCACGACGAAAATTAGAAAGAGAAAACATGTTATTGTGATCGTTGTTGCTCTCATTCTGAGAAGACATCCCAGAATGCCTTTTTAGATTACTCATCCGATTTCCTATAGATCGTGGAATATCCGCCATTGTGGAATGTCTCTGGTGATTGGCAATGGCCGGGCGAGAACCACTAATGGGAATATGTAAGCTTCTACTCTGGGTGCGATGACTGCTGGTTTCGTTATCGTGAGCCTCCTCATTGTCTTCGTTATTATCTTCATCGTCGGATTTGGGATTCCGTATCCGATCCAACCAACCGTCAGCTGCAGACATTATGAGCTTACCCCAACCGGTATTATCGTTTCGCTCAACAGAAGGACTAGTAGGCGCACTAACAGTGCCCTGTGGTAAATCTTTACTAGGGACTTCTGGGTTGTTTAATGGCAATTTGTCTTCATTGAGATGCTGATTTAACGAAGCATCATGTGGTGTTGTGCCGTTTATTTGTTGTTCGTCTGATGATTCTGTTACCGGTATTGAACCACCGTTTGCGGAGGTTTGCTTCATAACCAAATCGTTCTTTTCTCGTAAAATTCCCGCTTCTGGCAACACAGCAGACTCGACAGACTCAGAAGTTGGCGCGCGATTGCTCAATTCTTTGCTATCCACAGCAATGTGGTCACTGACATCATTTGCGTGAGTACCATTTGTAGTAACGACTTCCGCTGACATTTCTTATCATACACAAATTTTTGATTGAAAAAGATTTTGAATGAGAGGATAAATCAATTCAGCTAGATGAAGATGAATAGAGTCAATAAAACTTGATCGATGTACATTATGCAATATGATCACGAGACCATGCAATAATCAAGTGCCAATTTCAAGCATTGGCACCAATAGCTCTCAGGAGAAAAAGCTCCTCATTTACAAAGTAATAAGAATGTACATACTTTTGTTTCAAAGCCTAAAATGACGATCTCGCTTTCGATTGACAAATCGGTTGTGAATACACAAACAAAGCCTACGATTTGACTCCAAACCACAACTAATCTAATAGACCAAGCGCGTTGTATATACAGCTGAAGATTTAAAGGTTGTCCGTTAGTCTTATTCTTCTATACTCAATGTTATTGTCTTCTTTCAGGGAGCGACAAAAGGGTGGACAACCATGCTGTTCGTTCGTTTCCACTTGATTAATCTTATTTTGGAAGAGCAAGTACGTAACTTTAGAAGCTGCGGAATGGGTGTTTTATCTTCCATTTTTAACAACAAACGGTACATCATTAGAAAGTGCGGCTCGGTTTCGAGTTAACGGCACAGTGACGTAGAATACCCAGGCAGAGATGAGCTTAAATCAACAGCCAGCATATTGAGTCACTTATTCAATTTGGATCGTGTAAATAGAGTTGATATTCTACAGAAGCAGTGTAAATCTTATTGTAACTACCTGTACATTCTTTGAAATTGAAGCATTGTTATCATGCAATACAAAGCAATTCTGAAGGCCAATCGAAAGTTGAGAGGCGATTTACCATTTTGGTGGTTAGCATTTCCGACAGATCAGCAAGCCCAAGAACAAAGCCTAAACCTTAAAATCATCATCCATAGGACTCACAATCGCTGTAGAATCTTGTCTCTTTGAGGCCACAAAGAGCATATATTGACTTTATGTTAAGTTGTGCAATAGCAGCAATCAATATCGATAGGCGACTCATGGACAAGAAGATTGCACTTTTGGAGGTGTAACTTCAGTCAAGTTTCGGTTTCTTGAATGCTGCCTCTCTTCATTAAGGTATGTCAATGTGCTGTTCGCTGATATAAAATGTGATATGAAGTATCAAGAGAAACCAATAATCGATAAAAGCAGAGTTCAAGACCGATTCTGCTCAATCATTAGGCGGTGTCTAATAATAATTCCAAGTTGTCAGGACTTTTGTGATCGTATCAGCCGATGTTCCTAGAGACATATTACACTACTCTTTGAACGTTATTGTTCCGTTGTTCCATTGATCAACAAACCAATTCTTGTCAAAAGAATCTTAGAGCAACTGTTTCTTCGGAATAGGCGTAGCAGTCTTATTCTCATTGTCTAGATAATCCAGCACTATCTTTTTAAGAGTTTTCGAGTCATTGATTTCTGAGACAATTTTTCCACTCCAAACACCTCCTCTTTCACGCCCTTCTGTGATAGGTGCTGTAACTTCTTGCCATTCAAGACCCGGCTGTAAAACCGAAAATGTCAGTATATAATACAATCAACGCAGTCAAAAAGCTTAATACCTTGTATTTTAGAATCCACGAGTGTAAGGCTATCTGCCTGTCTTTGTGACCTTTGTCACCTTTGTAGCCGTATTTTATGTCACCAACAATTGGAGCATCTAAAATGTTTGAACAATGATGGCGAAGTTGATGTTTTCGTCCCGTGACGGGTTCCAGTAACACTAAAACTTCTCCTGATTGCAAATACTTTAGAATTTTAAAGTTGGTAGTCGCAAGCTGTTCATAATCGAATTTCCTACTTTTCATGTTAGGTTTGATATTGATCGGTGCCGCTATAACTCCTGAATTGTGCTGTTTCATTTCAAGAAACTTCGGCAATGGTGGCATTTCTGAAGATTGTGGCGACAGTCTCGATAGATGATGAAGAATGCTCGAAGGCTTGGGCGATAACAGGGCAAGATACTACTGCGAATTAATCACATTTCCATACTTGGTTTGAGACAATAATGACATGCACTTACGTATTTTCTAAGAGGCCAGCCTTTCATTCCGCCTTCTTGCAGATTTCGAGAAAAGTTTCTGGCAGCCTGGATAGTAAGTATTCCTATTCTTGAACACACAAAAGCTCTAATAAAACGTACCATCTGGCTAGTGGCAACAGCCATTGCTCCTGAAACACCATAATCCAGTCTATGCAAAATTTTTGGCCATGTGAACGGATGCTTTAAATTATTACTGAAAAGATCTGGATATTCATTGCGCAAAACTTGTAACAGAAACTGCTCTTTGTGAAGTTTACGCGGATGGTTCTTGATTTGTTCGGTAGGCTCTAATGTAGCCAATATCGGTGATTTTGTTGGTTGCGAATGAATCAATGAAGGCTTATTGACTATCAGAAAATGTGGAGTTTGCTTCAATATTTGAATCCTCATGGTTTAAACAATTACCTCATGGTTTAAACACCTACTGCATGTTTCCAGTCCCAATTTTTTTTTAGTTTTCCCGCCATTTAAAGTTTCTATAAACGTAAAACGTATTGAGGGTGATGCTGAGCGCGGATTTTCGAAATCTTACAATTTAAGGTGTTGTGTTGTGAGCTCGTAGAATTTTCGTTAACCTTAAACTTTCCTATGACGTCTTTAACAAAAGTACGCTTGTTAGCAACGTACTACAAATAAAAGACAGAATAAGA
>JAJLWK010000344.1:0-15597 GCA_030570675.1 Myxozyma neglecta | reverse complement strand
CATTGTCCAAAAACTGCATCAGTCAAACTGGTGAGATTTTCAAAAAATATGTCATGAAAATCAGGCATATCCACATGAAAGTATTCAATTTCCTTTTCCATAGCTGTATCGCATTGCTTATGAACTTCACATGAATGCGTACTACTAGATGTTGTGAGTGTGATATGTTTGGGTAAGCCTGCCCCAGTTCGGAAGAATAACAAGTCATCAATTGTGTCAATGGCTTTGAATATTTCTTCCCATATTGTCACATCTGTCACAAAGGGAGTAAGAGCAACCCTCAACAGAGGTATTAACAATGCAGGTTCAAATCCATCATATTGTAACTTTACTAAGAGTACCATAATATCTTCCTGTATATTATTTTGTTCCTGTCTAGAGGGTAGTTTGTTTGCTGCCATATGGCCTACAAATAATGACAGTGATAGAATAGAGAGTTCTTTCAACCTTGATTTCATATGCCCACCTTCGCCACATCTGCCACAAGACCGAGCTTGTCGCTGGACACTTCCTGTAGAATCACCATCCCGTTGCCTTCCTGACCTGATCTTCTATTTAACTCATTCTGTCCCAACAGAGTCAGTGCTTCCTGTCCTGTTATAGATCTGTCTTGCTGAAAACATGTTCTTTTAGCTTCTCGACGTTTATTGCTAACCTCATTGGCCCTACGAAGATCAGAGTTTTCAGCTTTTTTAAGGACTAGTTGATGCATTGCTAACTTTAAGCCTTTCTAAAGCTGATCCACAGCATGCACAGTTGTTGGTGACAGGTTTTGAACATCAGAGAGACGAATCTTAATCAAATCAGACTGCGAATCGACCTCTATGGTGTTGTGTGGCGTCTGAGGAACCCATATTTCACTGGGTGCCATATGAAATGGCGAAGATGGTGGAGTCCATATATGTACATCCAGTTTAGAAAGGACTTTATCTGGGTCATGCGGCATAATTCCAGCTCCTCTAAAAGCTCCCCGTATGTTTCTCTTTGTCATAGAGGCATAAAATGCTTGGCGAAATCCCTGAAGGAACTCGACCTTGGTTATGTGTGTAATATGCCCACATATACGAACCTCGAGATATCGATTATATGCCCTCTTCAAAGGCCCAAAACATCCCACATCTAATGGTTGTAACAAATGCGAAGAACGAGAGGGCATGAAAATTAGTACAATGTTTGTGCCGATTGCAGTATGTAATGAATCTTGTAGAACGGTGGCTTTCATGGCCATCAAGAATCAAAAGCCGATAGTCACCTTTGGTGCGATTTGCTGTAAGCTTATCAAAATGCTTAATCCAGTCCAGCGCCACATCGTTATTGGTCCAGCCATTTTTGGTAGTCGAGATGACCCAATCATGCGGAAGATCACTTTCTAGGTACCAGTCAGATGAATGGTACTTAGCGGCCAGAATGATGATTGGTGGTATGGCCCGACCTTGAGCATTCACTCCTTGGATCACACTTGTCCATTCCCGATTACCAGATTGCGCCATCTGAGTCGTAGAGCGGTTCTGTGCACTGGCGACTACCGTACCGGAGGCAATTAGGCCCATGGCAAACCCAGTTTCACCGAAGTTGTAGATATCATCTTCAGTTACGCTGTTCTTCCCGTCAGTCGCTGAAACATACTCGAACCACCTGGAAACAAGCTCAAGATCTTCAGTTTTGCTCGCCGGTAATCATATCTTCGAGAAAATCTCATACGAAGGCTCGGCTGTCGTGCCACGAAGTTGGAGGCCCAGCGCGAGCCAACCGACGACGAGTCGCGCTTATGAAGTAAACGATTGGCTATTGCTTTCACGTCACACAACCTGGGAATTAGTCTTCTCGAAGTGGGGATGGCATCATGTCATGAAGGAGTGCCGTCTTGTATATTTTGGCAGCATCCGGTAAGCTTAAATCTGGGGTTTCTTGCAAAGCTGCAAGAGCCAAATTTACTCTGCTTTGTTAATGCATTGATGTATGTATGCGTCTGAAAATTGGTAGAAAAATGAACCAAATATAAACACTAAGGCATGGTTACAACAAGGTTTTCAATGCGTGCGGCTCTAGCCTGACTATAATTCGTACCAGCCTCTGCGTGGAGCTCATCGCGTATAATTTGAAGTTCGCGGCACAAGATGTCGAAAAGTCGAAAGACGACGCGCGAAAGCACTGCGACTGATAGACGACGGTCGTTGCATGTTTCTGGACGACTACGCTCTCCGTCACGTGCTGAGAAAGAAAAGGCTAAAGAGAAGGAGAAGGAGGAGGAGGAGGAGCCTGTGGAGGCTGAGGTTTTACCCGATACCCATGTTGTTTTGAATGGACTGTTATTGTCTGAGATTAAACCGGAATATGATCCTAAAGATGAGTATTTGTCTTGTAGAGAAACGTGTGTTTTGCTTTTATTTGATATCGTTGGATCATACTAATTGCTGATAGTGACGCGCTTGCGACTTCCCTCGAGCGATCTCGCCGAAGCTGGCTTCTCGGCGCTCCATTCGAGAAATTTTGGAGTAGACCGCAAAGGGGTCGAAAACTTCCAGACGGCACATCTTCACGCGAATCAATGTCAAAATTTCACGATTGCAGAGCGATTATTGGACCACATCAGTTCGTTCTACGGCTTTATTCTGTTAGAGATGAAAGTGAATTGAAAGCCCAAAAGCAAAAGAAATTTATGACCGGTCCTATGGCTGCAGAAGGTGGCTATCCTGGAGCGCCTAGTACCCCCGGGATGTCGACGCCCGGTTCAACGTACGGAAGCTCGCCTCCAGTTCATCATTCCCCTGCGGCTGGTTCCCCACAGGCGTATCATACTCCTTCCGCCCCGCAAGTATACCATAGTCCTTCAGCTGTTTCAAATCCGGTGTATTATACTCCAACCGTCGCTCCAGGTGTGCAGTCTACTGCTTGTTCGTTAGCGCGCCCACCTGTGCAGGCTGCGCAAAGACCTGTATATTCTACAACCACCGAAACAACATTAAATAATCACGAGGAAGCTGGTGCTAGTACACCCGCACCTGTGATTGCCTCGGAATCTGAACCTACAAGTTCTGAACCTAGAGGCTTAGTCGGGAACAATGCAGCAGACACCACGACTAAACCGAATTCAACAGTCACGAGAGATTTAGCGGCCCCCGAATCTTCTAACACAGAGCGGGTTGATGGTGGCAACGTGGAATCTGAGTCTACTAATGCTAAACAAGATAGTTCTGGAAACGCTGCTCCTGAAACTGAAAACTCTGAAATTACAAATCCGGAGACAAATGCGACTACAGAATCTCAATCTACCATCAATGAGCTTGAAGCTCAGCCTCTTTCCGAAACGCGACCATCACATGTTGCTAACGATTCTTTATCATCAAATGAGAGAACTGATGACCTAAAAGAGCCAAATAATGTGCAGGGCGAGTCGGCTTCTGCTGAGTTTTCTCATAAAGAGCCCACAGAGGCATCAACAGCGAATACTGAAGAGATTGTTAGCAACAATCAAGCATCAGCTCCTGAAGTTACTAAGGAAGCTCTAGTCTCGACTCCAGCATCACCCTCACAATCTACGCCAGCACAAAACTCTCCACAATCCACACCTCTTTCCCCAACTCCTGCTACACAGGCACAAATTGAGCCGCCAACAGCTACCCAAGTACACTCTGCACCTTCTTCAGAGCCGGCATCTTTTACTCAAACAGCACAAACTGCTCCCTTTGCAGTACCGGTTGCTTCTCAGCCCACAGTTACTACTAGTGAACCAGCCCCACAAACCTCGACTGTCCCACCACCCCGCACGTACAACTCATCTACGGCACCTCCACCACCACGACCACCAAATGAAAACCTCATTGAAAGACTTCATGCTCTTGCACGTGCTGACCCACAATTCGGCGATCTTATGAGACTTGTTGCCTCAGGAAAGTCAAGTCCAGAAGATATACGTCGATTTCAAGTCTACATTAACGAAAACCGTGATGTGCCTCTTCCGCCGAAACCTACCACGATGCAAGCATCTGTGCGACCTATGGGTTCTGGATACAGACCTTATGGAACAACACCAGTGAGGCCCTATATACAGACACCAGTCAAGATGAAACCCGAGCCGAGGAAGTATTACAAACCTGTGGAGCCCATGAAGCCTTTGAACTTGGTGTTTGAGTACAGAGAGGTTCCTAGTGTGCGATATATATTTCCAAGGTACTCTTTGATTGATGAGCAGCCCGATAGATCATTATTGGTTACTTTCTTTGCATTGAGCGGTGATCAAAGTTTAGATAATTCTGGTAACGCGGAAAATACCGATGCCAACAAGTCAGAGAAAACCGTTTCCAAAAAGAAAAAGGAGGAAGCTGTTGCAAAAGCTGAAGATGCAGCACCCAAACTGACTCCAGCAGGGAAGAAAGCTGCCAAAAAGAGAGAAGCTGAAGATAAAGACGCGGAAAAAATTGAACCAAAGTTCTACACTCCCATTACAATGACATTAGTTGGACTTCCCGATCGTGAACGAAAGCTCATCATTTTTTCGATGAAACCCAGAGAGGAAGTTCTAGAGTACATGAGGACAACTAAGAAGAATCTCAAACATACAAAAGATTATTGGGTTTACTACCAAGTTAAACCTGAAGATTTGGAGTTACTTGATAGAAATGTGGAGCCAATTGGTATTAATCATCCGAATGCGAAAAAGCGACCTTGGTTGTCTGCTAAAGATAAAGAAAAAGAGAGCGTAAGTTTTCTTCTGCTTTGCAAAAGTATTTACTGACATTTTTGTAGGATACTGAGAGCTTTTACTTGAGAAGCATATGGTAAAATATCACTGACAAGTAATAGAACAATCGTCTTTTCTGGTGTAGTGATTGTGCAGTATGTAGGCTTCGGGTTAGGTCTTGAAACCTTAAATGTAGAATCCCCTGAAAACTCCCAACGTCAAACTCACAAATTTTTTCCCAAAAGGCCTAAAGTTCAGATTAGACCTACGCGATTTCTTTGTACTAAAGTCGTTTGATTTGACAGGAACTAGCTGTTCTCAATCATGGCCATCAAGAAGAAAGCGACGGTTGATCCGCGACGGAGACACAAGGTCTGTTGGCTCTTGGTATATGCGAATTGGGGAGATCAGTTGGACTTACTGGGCTTGTTTAGTTTTTGTCATTTCGTGAGCGCGTTGATAATATAAAGATTGATCCAATAAGAAGGGCAAAAAGACATGATTATATTGGTGATAAGGTGTGTATTTTCAAAATAGGTTTAATAATCATTATTCTGACTTTATTTTAGGAAACGGAATCATTTTTCCACGTCGCACTACAAACTTGGAAGGACATGAACAGCACCAAATGTTTCACAGATTTTGTTCGCGAAGTGACTCCTATCTCTCAATCTTTGCCACAAGTGTTGTATCACAAATCTAATATTTTCGAGTTATTGATAAATGCAATTTCCGTTAAAGAAAGGTTCAGCTTGCAGCCTTTGTTGGAGTATGTTGAAAACTAGGATATTTGGAGTGGAGTGGGAATTAACGAAATTCTTTATAGCTTGCTTGTACAGTTTGCACATGATATTGGTCCAGAGTTTGAGCAATTTTTATCGAAAGCAATTTCGGTTCTTATTACAGTAGCAACGCATGAAGAACTTGAGGTAGTCGAAGTGAGTAGCTGCGAGTTTGGCCGAACGCGGGCTACTTCTAACATTATTATAGTGGACGTTTAATTGTCTAGCGTTTCTTTTTAAACATCTTTATAGATTTTTAGTCAATAAGCTTTCCGATACATTTGAGTGAGTATTTATTAACAATAGAAAAGATTTCTTTACTGATTATGCAGTCTCATATCTCCTTTATTTTCTCAACAAGATCGACGATCGTACCTCTCCAGATTTGCCGCCGAGTCATTTTCATTTTTTCTACGAAACGCCAAATCAGTTGATCTGTTTGTCGATCATGCTTTCAATAGACTGGCAGAAGCTAAGCCATCGAAGAATTTCGAGTCTGCTATATACATTATGTTTGCTGAGGCGTTAAAAGGTCCTGATAATACTCTTCATTCAAAAGCAGCAAAACTTGCGCGAAAACTACAAGATTATTGCACGAGTACGAATCATGAGAAAGACTATATGATTTTCTTAGACATCATCACAGATGTTCTACACCACGTTAACAGCACTACATCAGAACAGCTTTACGATGCGTTATTGAAATGGATGAAGAAGCAATTAAAAAGAGAAGACATCGAAGTTGAAAAGGTCTGGATGATAGCGAAAGAAATATTCCTGCTGGTTGGCTTAAGACGGGGAAGCAGAGTTCACAATTGGAAAGACGTCATTACTGTGTATCACGAATTAGTTACAGCGATGGCTCGTCTTCCTGCATCAGATACTCGAAGCAGAGCTTGTTGGGAATTATGCAAACTGTCCCAATGCACTGTCCAGTACTACAATGGCATTGAAGAATCATTAGCAAACCAGATCATTGAGACAGTCTACTCTCTAGATGAAGGCGAATACTTTGTTCCATTCTGTGATTATTTCATTGATCTTAATGCTCAAAACGACATGTCCAGGATAGTGTGGTTATATCTTCAGAGATACTTAGATGGAGTTAAAACTCTTGATGATTATAACATTTTGGCTGTTCTCCAAGTTTTACGGAAATGGAACGCCAAAATCGGGTTGACTAGTTTTGATGCGCCCGTAAAAGGGAACAAGCATCTCCGAAACCATTTGCTTCTTTCTATAGATAGCTGCACTAAGTTAATTAATGACTCAAGCATTGATACGTCTAATATTCTATCTTTAAGGCCAAAACTAGAGTTTCTGAATAGCATTTTTGAGATTACGAATGAAACAAAAGAGTGTGTTTTTAGATTGATCAAGTCTATTGGAGAGACGCAAATGCAGCTCTCTGACACACTCATAACTGCTTATGGCAATTCGCTTTTAATTCTTGCAAAGTATTTACGGAATCACAAAAATGACAAGTTCCTAGCGCAAGTTCTTGTCGAGGCATATGGTAGATTGTCTGCGATGCAACTAAACGGGTCTTACCTTCGTGGAATGGTTGATATTGCCAATTTATGCAAAACGTACGTGTATCACTGTTTTTCAATCATTATTTATTAACTCTTTTAGGTCTTTGTCTGCCTCAAGTTCTGTAGCTGTCACCGAGATTATCAGCAAACTGCCAGCTGACCTCGAGATCTCATTGAGCTATGTCGATCCTAGAGTTAGGTTGGAAGCTATAAGACTACTCTCTGTATTATCTGACTCTTCTATTGAAGCTTCAGCCAATATGTTGAATCTTTGTTTGTCTATTGAGCAAACGCCATTCGAGTTGACAACCGCTCGTGATTTCTCGATGAATATACGAAGAATCGCTCTTGACTTCCCATCGCTTACTGATGATTTGTTAAAGGCTAACGTAATTTGTTATGTTTTTGGTGAGTTTCTGTGTATTGAATTTTATCAAACAGCACTGACTTTCATTTTTAGGTTTATTGAAATCACCATTTCAACCCGCATGGCAAGCAGCAGCGGAAACGCTTGTTAAGCTTACTCAATCAAACAAAGATAAAGTTTGGGAGCTTGTTTTTGCGGGAGTCACCAGTTCATCGATATCCACAAAATCTAGCAGCATGGAGATTGATTTTGATCGAATGGAAGAACACGATGAGAAGTCGACTTATGAGTTTAAATGTACCCATGTTCAATTCATGAACACAAAAGCCGCTGAGAGCATATCCAAAAAGAAAAATCAGACGGCTTTCTTATACGAATATGACCAAAAAGTAATGTTCCTGATTTCAAACTAGTTTGAGCTGTTTTAACGTTGCATGTAGGACGTCTTCACTTCAAAAATTGATCAAGATACAACTAGACATCGTTCTTTCGAAGTTCTTTCCAGCATTAGCAAAGTTGCAGAGAAACATAGCTCCGAGTTAGTGCCAATTTTTCTGTCATGCGTTGATGCAATTGGAAAGCATAAATCGATTTTACTTGATTTACTTAAACTTTTCTCTAAATTCAACAATCCTTCAAAATCGTTGGGTACAGAAGAAATTTATGAGCACTTTGTTCGACTTCTGTCAAACCCAGATTCAGATATCCAAAAGAGCGCTCTTGAATGTATCTTTGCTTACGGCAATCCTGCCGTTAATCTTTATCGAGACAATCTAGAAAATCTTCTTGGTGGTCAAGTATTCCGCGATGAGATTAACAGACTACTTATGACCAACGAGGAAGGGGCAATCATCACTACTGAGCATGCACCTTCAGTTATTCCCCTTATTGTCCATATTCTATATGGATCAGCCGTTGGTCACTCTGGAAACAGCAGTAAAGCTAAAAGCGCTAATCGGACAACAATCATCGCCACTATTGGAGGACTGTCGGACGACTATTTGCTGATGTTTGTCAATTTAGCATCCGAAGGAATTCCGCAACAGTTCATGATAGATTTTACTAAGGATAAGACAGATTTTCCGGATTATACTCAAATGGAGATCGGACATGGGCATCTTCGTCGAATTTCGGGATTTATGACTATGGCTCAAGATATATTGCGAATTCTGAAAGATAAAGTTGGAAAGGCTGGCGATGTTCTATTGCAAGCAGTCATGTCGTGTATAGTGTACTCGCGTGTTACACTGAAAGCTGGCGATGTCCCAACTGAAAATTCTGCCATAATTAGATCAATTAGAAGTATCGGTTATAAGTGTTTGGAAATATTATTTACCGATGTCAAGTCTCTGGAATGGTCGACGTACAGACAGGCTATCTTCAGAGACATCATACTTCCTAGAATGGAATTTTTCCGCGATGAGAATAATACAGAAATTGCACCGGTTTTCAAGCTCTTTTTAATCTGGAGTACGTCAGAAAAACTTGTATGGTTTTTATTAGACCAAGAGTCTATCATTTCAGAAATCATGATGTTAATGGACTCAACAACGGCAAAGGAAGTGGTTCATCAGGCTAGCATTCAATTTGTGTCGAATATGATTGATCTTCAGGATGAGACGACCAACAAAACATTGAAAAGTTCCCTCAATTCCGTGAACCGAAAAACATTGTCTCTTTTCTTGCCACGATTTGTCAAAATTTTATCGTCGTCCAAAGCTCCTGAGTTAGTGCAACTCAGTGTCAACGTTTTGCGTAAAATTTTGAATACGTTTGGCGAATACATTCTTGAAAATGAATCTCTATTAGATCAGTTAGTGGAAGTTTGCTTAACTGGTGTAACTGTGTGGGGAAACCAGTCACAGCGTATCAATGATGTTTTTGATGTTCTTGCCACACTGATATCGTCGATGTCGAACGAAATTTTACTCCGCAAAAGTTATGAGGAGTTGAGTCCTTTGTTACTGATTGTTAAAGAACGGCACACCAGAGCTTCGCTTATCAACATCTTTTCAGCTCTTGGAAAGAAAAACTTGAGTGTTAAATTAGTGGCGGATTTGTTGGTGGAACTGAATTCTTTTGCTAAAGTCCGATTGGACGAATTAAACTACGATCGTCGATTTTCAGCGTACGCTAAACTTAACGTTGATCTGTGGAAGGATTTAACTCCCGAGCAATGGCGCCCTATTTTGTATGAATCTGTGTTTTGTTTAGCCAATTCTGAAGATATGGCTATCAAAAAAGCTGCTTCTTCAACTTTGAAACAATTCGTTGAGAAGACGGAGAATAAAGCCGTCTCTGAAGATTTAGACAGGGTGGAGTTTTTCTCTTTGATGGAAACGATCTTAATTCCAGGTTTGCGAGGAGGTTTACGAAATGAAGAGAAATTTGCTAGAGACGAGTATATTTTGATTCTAAAACTTTTAGTTCAGAAGCCTATGGCATTCCCAAAAACCAAAAATCTTCAAGTTCTTTTGTTTGATGGTGACGAAGAAGCGGATTTCTTCAACAATATTGTTCACATCCAGTCTCATCGACGTCAGCGAGCAATTTATCGCTTGGGCCAGATAGCAATGTCTCACGATTTGGGAGATTTCAACATTGCACATTTCCTACTTCCAATTATGGAGCATTTCTTACGGGATGTAACCGAAGCCACGGCTGGAATGGCTGAAGAAGCAATTGGCACCATTGGAAAGCTTTGTATGGGGCTGTCTTTGAGTCAGTATCAGGCTGTTGTTCGTCGTTGTGTGCTTAATCTTGAAAAGAATCAAGAAAAGATTAAATTCTATTCTAGATTACTGGATTCAGTTGCAGAAGCAACATATTTACGCTCTCAATTGAGCGAATCAGAAGTTCAACTTAAGTCTTTTAGCGCAAAGAAACTTGATTCCTTTTTGACTAGTGAAGTGGTGCCAAAACTGCGAGCACTTTTGAGATTGACCGATGAAAGCAGTCTTGCAGATAGGGTTGGTATCACCGCTCCACTTGTCAAATTTCTATCAGGAACGTCCGATGAAACCCTCACTAGTAATTTGGCTAATATAGTACTTGAGCTTTCGATGCATTTGAAACATCGATTTCAAGAGATCAGAGATTCTGTTAGAAAGGTGCTCTCTAAAGTGTGCTTACTAGTTGGATTAACGCACCTGAATCTGATATTGAAAAATATTAAATCAGTTCTGACTCGTGGCTCTCAAAAACATATTCTCAGTTATTCAGTTCATAGCTTTTTGATTGCGTTAATGGCTTCACCAATAGCTAAACATGGAGCTTTGAACGACAGTCTTGATATTTTGATGGATATCTGCATGGATGACATTTTTGGCGTTAGCGGTTCCGAGAAAGATGCAGAGGGTTACATAAGTAAAGTGCGAGAAGTTCGCGAGAATAAGAGTTTTGACTCAATCGAGATATTAGCAACTAATATATTCGCTGATAAATTCGACAATCTAGTAATGCCTGTTCGTCGCATTCTAGCCAAAGAGTTTGTGAACTTCAAAATGGAAAAGAAAATCACGGAAGTCTTGCGAAGAATGAGTGTGGGAATTGCCATGAATGAAGAAGGAAATTCGCATGAAGTCATTGCATTTTGCCTTAAAATCTGTTCAGAAGAAATTAAGCAGACTACTGTTGCTGCTATCTCGGAAAAAGAGAAGCGATTTTTGATTCACAAGAAAGGACGAATGCAAGAGAATACTGCTCAAAATCTCCATTACTTACAGAGATTTGCGCTGGACGTAATCAAAAACTGTCTTCGCAAGAACCGTGAGCTAATTGAGGCTTTTGAACTTCAAGAGTTTGTGAAGTCGCTGACTCCATACCTGACTTCAACCCATGAAGATATTCAATTGTCTTCACTCAAGCTGTTGACTACAGCTGCCAAATATTCTTCTCTTTTGCAGCAACTTGATACAAAATTCTTGTTTCAGTATGTTGTGGGAGTAATTCAAAACTCTTCTTCAACGCAAGCCGAAGCATGCCAAACAGGTTTAAAACTTCTGTCTACTTTGGTGCAAAAGAAGAAATACACGGACGCAGACCAAAAGTCTATAGCATACATCGTTCAAAAGATCTATATTGATCTAGTTGAGCCCGATAAGCAGACGCATTCTTTCTCATTCATTAAGGCTATTCTGCTTCAGAAGATGATGATGCCAGAAGTTTACGATGCTCTTGACAAAGTTCGTGAAATTATGGTCAATAGTCCTTCAAAGAATACTCGTGAAGTCTGTAAGTCGCTGTATTGCCAGTTCATTATGGATTATCCACAGGGTCGTGGTCGGTTGGTCAAGCAAATGAGATTCCTTGTTCACAATCTCAACTACGAACATCCTTCAGGACGAGAATCAGTCATGGAGGTGCTATATGTCTTATTGTCAAAATCGAAAGAAGATTTTGTTCAGGATCTCATCGAGACTTTCTTCGTTCCGTTGACCATGACTTTAGTCAATGATGAATCTACGGAGTGTAAAGAAATGGCATTGTTGCTATTCAGAACCATTGTACAAAAGGCTAATAATGATAATGCTACGGCTATGCTGAGAAGTTGTTCGGAATGGAGTAGTCAGAAAGATACTCCAGAGCTTGTTGAGGCTGCTAGTCAGATTATGGAGATATTAAAGGAGTTTGGAAAAGGTTTGTATATGATTTTGACTGTGATCTACAATTACTAACGTATAGTTCAGATGAGTAACTTCAGACGTGTCTTGATTTGAAAATTGGTAGCTGCATATTGTTTTAAGGTTTCTTTGGATGTTAATTTAAAAAAGTTGCATGTTTACTAATTTATGTTGTCCCATTGCTATAAAAGCTTACCAAGCAGCTCAATCTACGACTTCAATTATGAAAATTGTTCATATCAATGTATTGCCAACAGCCGTAAAATGAGAATCAAAAGGTAAAAATGCATAAACCAAAAATGCTTCCCCAAAACAAAGCAAAACTAAAAATAAACAACTAATCCAATTTTGGGTTAAATCGTTTGCGAATTGATTCACCACGATAAAATAAAATCACAGGAACAGGTGACAATAGCAAAACAATAAACGCCAATAATGTGTTTCCCCAACCTAATCCTAATGATTCGTACATACTTGGTCCGGCTAAAGGTAATACTGCACCGCCTAAACTTCGGACTACGGTCGAAGCTGAAGAAGCGGAGGCAGCGTAAATCCCATATGCATCAACTAGATAATTCACAGTCGGAGAGATGGTAGCTAGTAGACCCAAACCACAGAAAAAAGTGCCAATGATTGGAACGATCCAGTGTACTTGATATTTCGCTGACCATCCATATATAATTAAACCAATTACCAAAAATGGTGTCAACAAAATCATAAGAGGTAAACGGTGCTCTGGTTTTCGCTCTTTGGTAGGAGATCGTTCAGCAAGCATGATCATAATTTTGTCCGAATACAGAATCATGATGAAAATAGAAACTAAACTTCCGAGACCTAGACCGAGATATGACAGACCGACAATGTTTGTTGCAAATCCATATTCTTCCTCAAAAACCGTAGTAAAAGTTGTGAATAGCAAGTATAATTCGCCATAAGTAACCGCAACAAGAAGCGATAGTATAAGAACGATAGGACTAAGCATCAGCAATTTGACTGGGCGCACAATATTACGCATAAACATGGTTGAAGGAGAAGCCATTCGATCTTCAAAAACAGTGTGCAAATTCTGATTTCCGGTTTCGCGACGAAGTCGCTGTGCTCGTTTTTTGAGAATGAAAGGACCGTAGGTTTCAGGGAGTGTAAGAAAACACATAACAGACATCATAGCAGAAAGTATTGCAATGACTCTAAACACCCATCTCCAAGAGACAGCAGCTAGGAAACCTCCGATAATAGGACCGACTGCAGGACCAAGTACAGGACCGACAATATAGAATGACATGTATTTGCCGCGTTTTTCAACTGCAATAACATCTGCTACTGAGCCAGACCCAAGGGCTAAAGATGCACTGCCAAAAGTTCCACACAGAAAACGGAGAATAAACATTGCTGTAAGAGAATTACATTCACCACAGCCAACAGTCAAACCAGTGAAAATAATGGTAGTGACTTTGTAAATGATAGATCGGCCATACATTTCAGATAGCGGAGCAATGACAAGAGGACCAATTGCAAATCCGAGGACATAAATAGAGACAACAAAAGATGCAAGAATAAGTGAGGTAAAATGAAAGTCAATCATTAGCGCAGGAACACCAGGCGCGAACATTGAAGATGCGAGCGGTACTACAAAGGTGAGGGCCGATACAGTCATGACAATTGTGATTTTACGCCTGAAAGGAAAGTTCTGAGGATTTGTGGAATCGTTAGGTCCATCCCAGGTGACAATGTCAGGGTCGAAAGCAGGTTCTTCAATTTCTTTTTTCTGCAAATCGTCCTCCGCTCTCATTTCCGAGCTACAGTCCGAGGGTGCACTTTCTTTAGCGGAAAGGTCTGACTCCTTTTCATTGTTTCTGAACGAAGGAGCTGAAATTGACGACAGAAGCACAATTGGCTTGTCGTTTTCCGTGTCTGAATTCATTTTACCAACCATGATTATTGAATAAAGCAGGAGATGGTGGACAAGATAAGAGGTTAGGCATGGTCAGTTAAGCAAAAAGGGCTCTTCATTAAGGTTTCCTTGTCTCGGGAAGTTACCGCTCAGGGACAGTTGCCTAATTTGGGATCACAATTAGATCTGTGTCTCGGTAATCCCGAGACTCTTTCGAGCTGTAATCGATTTCCGAAGAGCCATTCGGTGTCAGCAAGAGTATGTGTTTTGAGCTGTTTACTATGATCATGCGCTCAAAGTACCGGAAGTGTAAGCGACTGAAAGGAATCTGTTTCGATCGTTTGTCCCTCGAACGCACCAACCAACAAAGCCCCGGTTCCATTGTTATCCTCGCCGCCTGCGCAATTAGCAGAGATGTTTAAACCATTACCGAACCCTAAATATCAGAACCCTAGCTACTGGGAACTTCTTGAAACTTTTAAAGTTTATTACTTAACGTTAATGTAAGATTTTGTTAGTCAGCATTTTGTCAGCAGTGTTTGAGCCAATCCCGAATAGCAGCAGGCTTGTTCCGTCTCCAGATTGAAGATATTCTCCACTTTTGCAGTTGCAGAGCAGCAGAGGAGCCGAAATACACATCATGTCATACTCCAGATTATTTGTATGTGTTGCTTATGTTTTCTTTTTTGTAATTGACGCATATCTTGCGAAATTGGCAGCGTGGAGTCACTTACGACGAAGGGAAGAGTTATCAGCTAATATCTCAACAATATTTAGTCTAGTCGGTTAATTTCGCAGAACCAGTTGCGTAAAGGTGTTTTTATTGGTGTTGCTGGATCTGCTTTTGTAGCTTTCAATGCTCCGGCTATTCGTGCTGATTCCGTAAGTAGAACCGACGACAACATTTTCGCGATATTGAGAATGATCTGCTAATCATTTTTTTTTTCCATATTATTTAGAAACCAATCTACGATGATAAGCCTGCGATTGAAAATGCTCCTCCAACAGTCGTTGTTAAGGAGCCCCCAGCGAATCTTGAGTCAGCAGTCCGTATTGGACGCGAATACCTCGCCAAAGTTCTTTCCTTTGCACAGGTTCATGTCGATGTCGGCATGGAGAAATACCTCGAAGCAGAGTCTGCTGTTACTAGCACTGTCTCCGAACTGCGATCTGAGACCGAGCCAATACTCCCTGGCCTCATCTACATACTCGTTGCTACTTTATCCACAAACATTGCTCTCCGCAAGCGAAATGTTTTGTTGAGAGGAATCCTCGGTCCTGCTGCCGTTGGAACTGCTGCTTTTGCATACTTCTTACCGCAGACATTCGAGAACTTTGGAAACTTGATGTGGAAGTTTGAGCAGAAAGTACCTAGCATAGCCGATGCCCATATCAAGACCAGAACTGCTATTGTTGAATCATACGACTCTGCTGTTAAGGCAAAGGAGGAGACACGGGCTGCTTTGGACAACACTGTCAAGACATCAAGAAAGACCATTAAAGAATGGACTGGATTGCTCGTTGACGAGGAGAAGAAGTAACTTAGAATGATAAACATGGAGGGGGTTTAGTTGGTGTATGCATATTGAAAAAATTATATTGTGCATATTGATATCTAAATACCGTGCTCTGTAAGCAAATATCGCTACACTCTAATTATAATAGTCAAAAAACTGAAAACCATGCTAATTTTGATAGAAGTACAAACCCTAACATCTG
>JAJLWK010000343.1:0-15680 GCA_030570675.1 Myxozyma neglecta | reverse complement strand
CAAATACAACCACTTCTCACTACCCTATAACCTAGAATCCTGCCTGAAGTATAATTGCAATTGCAACTTCTGAAGGCCACTGCACAAGAGCATACTGTACTCCCGCTATCTCATTTGCCATGCCATGCAGCGTGCATACATTAAATGCGCAGTCTCAAGATATTTCAATTTTAAGAATCAAGTTCTTACTATAAAGCATGGCATATCTGGATCCTAAATTCCATACTGCTCAGACCATTAGAGTACTGAATTTTCATTTTATTTGAAGTTTGCCATATGTATTTTCAAAGAAAAATAGATTGCGCTTCTGTAATCTGTTTTTGGTCTTGTGAAGGTTGCTAACCAAAAAAACTAAAGTCAAATGCGCGCAAGCTGATTTACTGTATGGTTAAATTTGTTTGGTTACTGGTTTCTGTCATATTACTTGACGGAGCTGCATGGATTGGGATACTGACTCTATCCTAGCATCGCATGTTTAAGCTTATGCATTTAGCTTTCTTTCTAAAAGCTTTGGTTTTTTTGTCAAAATGACACTATTTTAATTGGTGTTGACCGCTTGTATTCACTGTGGTTTGATAGGTCGGAAAAACTTGATATTGCCATAAAATATGTTGAAGAGTTAAGTGGATTAGGGTTATAATGTGTCGTGTCTGAAAGAAAATTTCTGTATTCTCTAATAAAATCATCGTTTCTTTACTTATCACTATGAGTTCAGTTCCGCCGGTTGCTCCTATTATTACTCCCGGTGAAGTCTATGAGAGACTTCATCAAAATATAATTCACTAAATAAATGAAAAAACTGAGAGCACTGATGGGTTCATCTTTTGCATTCTTCTGAAAGTAAAAAATCAACAAAGAAATCAAACATATTCAGTTTTGTTAAGGCTGCATACATGTACTTACTATAAGATTTATTACAAGTTTATTTGATAGAGTTCGACCAATCTCGGGAGTTAAGTTAAATATATTTTCTAATTTTACTGTTTCTTCAGGTTTAATGCAGAACATCAAAGAACTGTAAAAATTTCCTACTATTGCTAAAAGTCCAACTAGATTTATTCTTTTAAATACTATGATCTTTGTTTAGAATTTACTTACATTAGATTATTGCTCGCCATTACATGCCATAAAAAAATCTGTGATTTACACTTAAAGACACAGAAGTCTGATCTATACCTATAAATAAAATTTGCAGACCTTGCAAAAAATTATGAAATTAAACGGAATTTAATGCAGAAAACTGCACAGTAGTTATGATTTAAATTTAGAGGTGAAAGAACGCGTCAACTGAACAGGCTTAATGCACCACGATTTTTTAAAAAAAAGACCACTCATTCAATGTAGTGCGGAGCCACTGCACAAATTAATAAATTCTATTATTAAAACATCTTTCCTATAAGTTTTGGCATATCCGGTTCATTTGTAGTTTCATTCAATGTACTTTTGAACGGAAGAGGCGCTCAGCCACTTCGTTTGGATTGGAGTTTACTGAAGATGTCGACTAAAAATAAAAAATGTAATTGCAAACAGATTGCTTAGTAAATCTTTAATGTACTTGATCACAATGTTCTATGATCTTTTAGTAAAAGGACATACAGCAGTTCACTTGGAACTACTTGCTGATCATAATGAACCATTCAAAGTTTTTACAATTTTTCTGAGTCGTTAACTAACCGAAAATAATAAGTATTGCAACCTACTTAAGTTGTTCTTGTCATAATTTGTTTATTTTAGTCAGCTCAGGCATGAGGATTTGCTTTAATATCTTTGATTACAATGGGAAGTGCGAATTTCTTGAAAATTCATTACTCTTTTCAAAAAATGAAGCATGTTGTGATTTACAATATCTAAGATCATCAATGTAGCCTGTGTGCGTTTGTTCTAAATTATGTTGATTGGAGGCCTTTACTGAATAAATCTAGCTTATAAACGAGTAATGGATTTCCTAATAAAGAACATTGACAAAGTAGGACAACAGCAGCAATACTGTGTTCTGAAATGCAGATAATAATTGGGTGGAATAACTAGCTGTTTTTGTAAGGCAAAAAATGCAAAGATCACAATTAAATGAGGTCGATACCAACTAAACACTAAAGCACGAGTAGAACAAAAGATTTGATGTTCAAAGTCCAACTAATCAGCCCTTGTAAGAATTTAGCCCGGTCGCAGTAAATATACAAAGAATAACTTTATTAAATTACAACAATTAAAAGATAATATCCTCGTCATGATCAGCAGTAAGATCATCAGGAGCCGAGAGGGCGCTTGGAACGAGACCCTCTTCAGCCTCGAGGGCTTCCTGGGCGGCTTTGGTAGCGGCTATTTCAGCGTCGAGAGCGGCCTGGTCACGTTGTTTTTTGTCTTGGACTTTTTTAAGACGATAGAATTCCTCACGTTCGAGTTCGTCAAGCTCGTTGTTGATGTCTATACCTCGTTAGTATTAGGGTTAAAAGGAAAGAAAAAAGATATAAAGAGAAAGGCGCACATTTGATGGTGTTTTCGGTACGGGGAATGATGACGTGCTCGATAGCGTTTACACGACGGTTAGTGACTTTGATAACCTCGTCAAGAATAACGAAAGCAGTCTGAAGAGAAGCAAGCTCGATGAGAGTCTCGACAGCCTTTGAGTAGACCTCCTTCGCTTTTTGAACCTGCTGGCCACCACGGCCGAGACCGGTGAGTTTGAAGTCGTTGTTTTGCTCGTCGTAGTAAGCTTCGAAAGCAGGGAGCATGACACCGGAAACGTTCTCCTGCTTTGCACGGACGCGGAAACGGGCTGATTTGGCGGACTCCTGGACTTGGTAGCCGATGCTGTCACCGGTTGCGTAGGTGACTTCTGCGAGCGAGAAGGCAGCGACTTGCATGACGCGGCCCATTTTCCGTTTGGCCTAACCAACGTTAACAACAATTGCCACAAGATATACAGGGTGAAAAGTACCTCGTCAATTCGACGGGTGATTTCACGGAAACGACCGGTCAAGGCCTCGGACTTGCGCTTGAGCAGGGAGTGGCCGACGGTGGCACCTTTCAGCTTTCCCTTCATCAGGGTCAGCGTCATTCGCGTCGGGAAGACTGCTTCTCTGCGGAAAGTCAGCAATTGAGTTGTTTTAGAAATCGCAAGACGGTTACCTGTTTGCTGCTCCGGACATTGTTGCTGCTGCTGTGGGGTTGGTTTGTCGATAGAGAGCGCAGAGATAAAGCGATAAAGCAATCGCGAAGCCCGGTGGCCGCGACGGTTGTGCAGACTCTGGAAAGTTACCCTGCGCGGGCCGAGTTGGCTACGCCAAAGACGCCGCACAGGAAGCCGGGCAAAGGCAGCGACACGCAGACTTTCACCCAGAACAAGAGCGAAATGGCGCTTTCCGGCAGCGACGCAGCCAGCGACCCGCTCTCGACGCGCGTCGACGTTTTCCTGATTTCCGAGGCCGATCTTTTGTGCGAGCGCGACGTGCTGCGCCACCCGCACAGCCTCGCGCCCTGGCTGCGCTACATCGAGCACAAGTCCGGCGCGGCGGTGCACGAACGCGTCTTTGTGCTCGAACGCGCCTGTCGATCGCTGGCGAGGTCGTATAAAGTCTGGCGAATGTATCTGCAGATGCGCGTCAGGCACGTAGAAGGGCTCAATCCGGCAAAGTACGCGGACGAGTTTGCGAAGGTCAACGAGTGTTTTGAGAGAGCTCTGCAGATGCTCAGTAGGGTACGCACATCACATATATATACATATATACATATATATCTGTAAATATCAAGATCTGTGCTAATAAATAGATGCCACGCCTATGGATCGACTATCTCGAGTTCCTCTCAAAGCAGTGCGCAGTCACGGGATTCAGACGTGTCTTTGACCGCGCCTTGCGTGCGTTGCCTATCTCCCAGCACGATCGCATCTGGCCATTATACCTGTCCTTTGCGCGCTCCGCCAAAGGACCGACTGCTGTTGCCATCTACAAACGATACCTGCAATATAAACCTGATGACATTGAAGACTTTATAGATCTTCTGCTTGAATCAGAGTACTATGCTGAGGCTGCAGAGCAGTATATAGCTTTTCTGAATCGCCCTGTGTTTTCGTCAAAGAACGGCAAGAGTCAGTTCAACATCTGGACTGAGCTCACTGATCTTCTTGTCCATCATGCTCGAGAAATCAAAAATGTAAATACTGAAAAGATTATTCGATCCGCTATCGAGAAATTCGAAGATCAAAAGGGAAAGCTGTTTGTGAACCTGGCAATGTACAAAATTGCAATCGCAGACTATGAATCAGCCCGTGATGTGTTTGAAGAAGGAATCACTACTGCAATGACAATCCGCGATTTCATCCTCATCTTTGACGCCTACGTAGAATTCGAAGAATCAGTTATCTCAAAATTAATTTCTCGTGACTCTCCTGATGACGCAGAACTTGATATCCGCATGCTAAAATTCGAACAACTTATGGACCGACGACCGTTTCTTATCAACGATGTTCTACTGCGGCAAAATCCTCATAATGTGCT
Source organism: Myxozyma neglecta (assembly GCA_030570675.1). Taxonomy (NCBI): domain Eukaryota; kingdom Fungi; phylum Ascomycota; class Lipomycetes; order Lipomycetales; family Lipomycetaceae; genus Myxozyma; species Myxozyma neglecta. Next base: position 11,184 of record JAJLWK010000343.1, on the reverse strand, counting down.
CGAATGGGAGAAACGTGTTGGCTTATGGGGTTCGAATGATGCTCAAATTGTGGAGACTTATACTGATGCTATCGCAACTATTAACCCTAAAAAGGCACAAACAGGTCAACTGTATAAATTATTCACAAATTATGCAAAGTTTTACGAAAAAGCTGGTGATTTGAATTCTGCGAAGATTGTATTTGAAAAAGGATTTAATGTCCCATTCAAGTCAGCAAACGAATTAGCTGATCTTTACATTGAATACGCCGAAATGCTTCTCCGCGCCGAACAATTTGACCAAGCACTCGCTTTACTCTCCAAAGCCACCAAAGGTCCCAAAAAATCCTCCATCGACTTTTTCGACGACTCAATCCCTGCTCAGCAACGTTTATACAAAAGTATAAAGTTATGGTCGTTTTATGTGGATTTAGTTGAGAGTGTTGGATCAATTGCAGATACGAGGGCTGTTTATGATGCCATCTTTGAACTTAAGATTGCCACGCCGTTAACTGTTGTTAATTATGCATCGTTTCTTGAGGAGAATAAGTACTTTGAGGAATCATTTAAGATTTATGAACGAGGAATTGAACAGTTTAGCTTTCCAGTTGCGTTTGAGTTGTGGAATATCTACCTTACGAAAGCTGTACAACGAAAACTTTCAATTGAACGACTACGTGATTTGTTTGAACAGGCATTAGAAAAGTGTCCGCCAAATCTATCAAAGCCGATTTTCCTTTTATACGGCGACTTGGAAGAAACAAGAGGTCTTGCTAAGAATGCAATGCGTATTTACGATCGCGCAACAACCTCCGTTTCTGAAGCCAACCGTGCCGAAATGTACAAATTCTACATCCAAAAATCAACTTACTTATACGGATTATCATCAACTCGTGCCATCTACGAACGCGCCTTATCTCACCTGCCTGACGCCGATTGTCGCGCTTTGTCTCTCGACTTTGCCCTTACGGAGCAAAAACTCGGCGAAATCACACGCGCACGCGCTGTCTTTGTACACGGCAGTCAATTTGCAGATCCACGGTTGTTTCCCAAGTATTGGGAAAAGTGGCATGAATTTGAAGTTGAGTTTGGCGATGAAGATTCGTTTAAGGAGATGTTGAGGATTAAAAGGAGTGTGGCGGCGCAGTATAATAATGATGTTGGGTTTATTGCTGCGCAGATTGTTGCGAGGGGAAGCGAGACGAATGAGGGCGGTGAAAAGGATGGGGAAGAGTGAAGCTAGCATGTAATTTTAGTAAATATGTTTTCTGTCTCAATGGCGTTTTTTGTTGTTTTTGTAGCTAAAAGTTATTTGTTTGAAAGATTGTTTGAGATAGAAGGTATTAATAAGACTATGTCACTGCGTTGTTTCAATCTGCAGAAAGCAAATCTCGAGTTGTGTTTCAAAGGAAGAAAGCTATACTTTGTCCGGATAGTATATTGAAACTAAGGAAGAAGGCTATACTTTATGTGGACAGGGTATACGTTATGTGCAGATTACTTTCATAGCGATATTATTGACATTAGATTGCTTAGAAAGACAAAAAACCATGTCCAGATCGTTACGACATATCTCATCATAAGCCAAACGATTACGGCTTCCAGCGCGAGTCGATCTGCTCAGCGATGGTGGTCGCAATCTTATCGTCTCTCTGCGCATCGGCCTGGATTCCAAACTGTTTCTGCACCATTCCGATACCCTGGCTGACGTAACCCTTGGTCTTGGACACACCCGCGGACGCGGTCTCGGAGGCGGAGGCGGCAGCATCTGACGCAGATTCAGACACCGACGACGCCGCGTTCGACGCAGACTCAGACGCAGCTGATCCAGTCTCCTGCGCTTTTGTGGACGCGGACGAGATGGCTGATTCGACCTGGTTCAGGATTCCGGAGAACGCGGACTTGTCGCCGTCGTCTTTGCCGTCGTTGCCGCCCACGAAGTTTCCAAGGAATGACATTTTGTAGCTGTGAAGTCGGCGGTGAGGTGGTGTTTCGGGATAGGTGGTTGACTTATGAGACGAGCGATTGCGGCTGTCGCTGCGAATTGAGTTTCAAGATGTTTCAGCCTCCGTGTTTGTCTTCGCTTTGTGACTTCTTTCCTCTTCTTTCCGGGCCGCTACTTTGTTCTTTATTTCGGGTTACTGAGACAACCATTCTACGACATACTTCACCCGATTACGTATTTCGTAAACATTGGGCTGTTGAAGAGTTGTTTGGGTCAGGATATGAAACGAACAGAGAGCCGAAACAACGCCGCGCGTTCCTCTTTCTTCCTGCTCATTTCCCTGAATCAAATTGCATCTGTCTTGGTTAGTCAAACTCCCGTGCCAACTTACTCTTCATATTTAAATACTACATTACCTATTCTCGACTGATTAATGATCTGTAAATATATTGAGTGGATTTATTGATATCAGCGTACTCTTTTCGTATCCAAAGGGTTTTCGTCAATAGGGTTTTTCACGACATTGAAGGAAGACGCAACAGGACTTTGAACTGCATTCATTTTCTAATTTCAGTGCTTTATCTTCTTTCTTGCTTAAACGGAATACTAATCTTGAAGCTCTAAGCTCAATCAATATATGTCTTTCTCGAAGCTATCTCAGAATTTGTTAGCTTGCGGTTTACTATCGGCCCAGACGAGCTATTGCAAATTGAGTATTTAGATTATTATTTTTAGATCTGCTACTTAAGTATGTGTCAAATAACTTTATCTCAAGAGATCAAATGTTTTACATTTCCTGACCCATGCATCAAAGTATGACCGTGGCGTTTATTTTGCTAATATTCCCAATCTTACTCTCGATGTATTAAGAGGCAAAGGCACAGGTAACAGAATGAAATGTCTCTTTTCTCTGTTCATCTCAAATATGAACCAATATCTAAACGTAATGAGACTGACATGGTGCTTAAATAAATCCTCAACTGTCTCAAATAAATAAATCAACCAATCGTTTCCATTCGCGCTTACTTTTTTGTTGACTTGCAACTCAAAAATCGAAGATTCATAATTGTTATATTATGTGTTTTTTTATCTGTACCTTTTCATATTTTTCATTTTAATCGCTTCCTGTATAATCTATACTTATTCGTAAATAACATTCCAAACACAATCAAAACTTATTAAACCACCAATTTCGCCCAATAAGTCACAGCTCACACATTAATTCGTAGATTTCAGCATTCTTAAAGCACAGGAAAAAGAAGGTATATGCAACAGAGTAAATGAACTACAACCACATGCGTAATTCCACTAAGAATCAATCTTCAAAGATTCTATTTTTGGCTTCCTTCTGATTTGCTTGCATTTGTATATCTTCAACCATGACTATTCAAATAAGTAGCAAACTTCCCGTCAATTCGAAGAAAACTATAAAAGCTAACGGGGTTTCAATGATGATTTACTTGGTATATCGGTTAAGCACTTCTGAATTGACAGGTATTTTACTTTGTTGACAGCTCCTGCGGCTCACTCTTTAACGGGATTTAATTTTTTATTCTCCATTTTTGTCAATGTGACGACAGATTTATTATCACACATTTACTACCAATATTTACGATTGCTACACTCAATTTTATATGGAATTACATTCAAAAACATAAGTAGCCTTTTAATCCCGGGATATATTCAAAACTAGACTAGTCCATAATCACAATCTTTCTTTCCAATTACTGGAAGGATCGCTCCTGTCCTTGTCCAACAGTGCTCTGACCCTGAGTCTGTCCACGAGTCTGACCTTGCGTCTGGCTACGAGTCTGCTGTCCCTGAGCCTGTCCCTGAGCCTGACCCTGAGAACGACCGCTACCGGGCAAGCGGTCAGAGATCGTACTAGTCATATTCTCGTCACGGCCTCTTTCTGCCTGGCTTTCGTTGGATTGATCCATGCCGAGCTGGCTTTCAACCGCATCAACTCCCTTGCGAACGTACTTATCCGCACCAGCTTGCTGTCCAGACTGTGCCTGAGAAGATTGTGTCGATTGACCCGAGGTCGCTTTCTTGATAAAATCGGACATTTTTGTTTTTCGAGGAATGAAGTAAACTCCCAAAAATGAACTATGGAGCTGAAAATTCCTTTCCATGGTCTCCTTTTATATTCTTTCAGCAACAAAAAGCAATTACATCGGCTTCAGCGATCACTACCTATTCAGCGGTGTGATCAACCAAAGTAACGGCGGCACATGGAAATCATGCTTTCACTGTAAGTTCTTCGTTCCCAAAAAGTCCATTACAAGATTATCAAAGTTCTCCCAACTCGTGAGATCCTGAATCATCTTTGCTGAATATCCCAACTCGTCATCCTCCGCATTTAACATTGCTTCATGTGACATCACTTGAGCTGCTAACCTTCCTTCGTTTTCCATTTCTTCACTCTTTTGCGAGTACGAGGTCATCATGCGCGGGGCATTCTGTGCTTGTAATGCTTCTCCGCGCAATTCTTCTAGAATAATAGAGTATCTTTGAGCCAGTGAATTCTCTTTTGCAGCACTTGCTATTTGTAATTGACACTTTTGGCCTGCTTCAAAATATACTTGCCATCCTTCTCGTCCTTGTGATTTTCGTCGAATCGTATGTACATAAAACACTACCACAGCACAGAACGTAACGTACTGAGTAAACCATAACGCTGAAAAAACTTGTTGGCTATCAAATAAATCATTAATTATTCCCGCAACAATCATTGCTGCAGATAAACATTCTTGAACCCCGGCTTCATGATCTGCGTTGCTATCTTCGTATCCATGCTCTCCCGGTGTCAACGATGCAAAATCTGATAACAAGAATGGTCGATTGACCAAAATCATTGCATGGGCATAAGCAAGCGCAAGCATTCTACTTTGCCGTTGAAGCAGTGCCATTAAAAGCGATGGCTGTACCCGGGCAGGATCTAAAAATGCCGGTAGATTTGAATACCACTGCTTGAGATCTTCAGTATATTTTTTGCTGTAGGACCTGCGTTCTGACGTACTGAGCCTTTTTATACTGTACATGTCATGTAAAATTCCAGAAAGCATTCGCACCAATTTTGCATGCAACACCGGCGCAATCATCACACAATTCACAGTCTTGTGATTATAGATTCTGATTTCTCTACTTGTGAGCGCATCATCGTTCACCAAAGCCGGGAACTCCTGATCAATATCACTATCGTGAAAAATACTTGGTCTACCTAGAACTGCACTAAGGTATTTATCCAAGCAGTACGCACTCCAAAATACTCTTTTTCGGGTCTCGAACTCAACATAGTCCACATTTCCGACATGTGGTTGCCGCCTATGCAATCCAAGAGCTTGTATAAGATGAGCAAGAGTGCCAAATAAGCTTCTGCAATGATTGATTCGCGAACAGCATAATAAATAGAAACATTGACAGAGCCGCGCTTGAACGCTAGTCAATCGCGGCCTACCAGTTTCCATATTCAATTGTCGTTCAGCGGCATGAAAAAATATAAAACTGTTATCTGAATAATTGGTTGTCTTGTATGCAGCGGGGTATTTTTTTGCTTGCGCAAGTAGTAGAATTACAATTGCATTTCGTTCATGCATGCCTTCTTGCACGTCTAGTGAGTCGTATGAAGAGTAAAATTCGTCAAACCAAGTCTCAACAGTAGGTTGATGCAGAAATCTATATGTAGGCATTGCATATGAAAAGTAAAAGTCGATCAATTCCTTTGCCTCATTTTTCGGTGGAAGTATAAAACAGCTGGAGTTATAATCAGGTAACGCCGGATCGCCAAATGTTAATATCGAAGAGCTGGTATTCGCGTAGTCTATATCATGTAGTCGTCGCTGTACTCGCATTATAAAGGCAACTCCTGACGAAGAACCAACATACTGGCCCAAAGTGTCTGTTTGTGGAGGTTCAGGTGAGTTACGAGCAGACACCGGAGGATCATTTTGTATATGTCGAATGTATTCGGACTCATCGCGAATGGGCACATCCTCAGAGTTAATAATCGTATCTATCGACAAAGGCGAGCGTTTTTGCTGATAGACAGGAGGTGTTTGGGGTTCGGCAAGAAGCTGTGGCGCTTTTGTAGATGCGGGGCTAGCAAGCCCACTCCACTCTGGTGACGGCGGTCGGCCACGGTGATACTCTGCCAAAAAATCACACTGAAGAGATAGTTGTACGCATCGAACACAGGGTCTATTTCCACTACATCGTGTTTTTTTCCTGAACCAAATCAGTCAAATATGAGAGATGCCGAAATCAGGATACTCACAATTTGCAATTATCACATGCGCGACTCACTCGTTGCCTTTCTGACTGCATTTTGCGTATACGCTTGACTGCTTTATTTAGAGGGGAAGCGGTACTCATAGGCCTTTTTGGAGGAATGTCAGTTGGCAGGAGTAACTGCTGTAGGGAAGGTGGTGCACTGTTCTCGGCCGATGTATGAACTGTAGCCGAAGAAGGTTGTGCTGTAAATTGAGACAAGGCGGCAGCGGCCGCGTACTGATCTTCATCATCAGATACTGCAGCCACTAGCGAGACCACACCCGTGCTAGCAAGACGGGACGGTAGCGTCATGACTATGTGGATAGCATAGTTGTGGGGAAGTAGATCTGCGTGCGAACAGTCAGCACGAGCGGGGCTGGTACTCATCTGACAATATGCAAGCAACATGGGGTCTGTACCGATGAGCAGACCGCGGCACAGAGATTCAGAAAAGTCTGGCCACGTGATATGATGTTAGCAGTGCAGGGATTTGAGTTTGTGAATTCTGGGACTTGGATCGTGCAGGAAGCGACGCTAGGCGAGAATGTTTGTGCAGCCGCTGAGTCAGCTCATCCCTTATTAAGCGAAATGCACTGGCAGAGCATTACAGCGCTTCGGACAAAAATGCGGTGTGATACAAACGCGAGATCTTGAGGTGAAGAGAGTAAGTACGTCGACACTGTTTTGCGCATCTCTTTGCTGAAAGCGGGGGAAGAATAAAAATAAAGGTTCATAGAGAAAAAAAAACAGGAATAACGATAAGGCGGAGAAAAAATGTCGCACCTTTTTGAGACAGCTTGCGGCAAGATCTGAGCCAGTTGTCCGTCAACGGCAGCTGTCTGCAAAGACAGATTTGTTCGAATGCCAAACTGCGCGCTGTTGACTGTCTTAAGAACTTTGAATTTTTAGTTTCTCATCGCGAGATAAATGAAAAAAATATGTCAGAAACAAAGTGCTCTTCCACTTTAGAGTAATTAGTTTTGCAAGCGCGACGCAGCTGGATGCAGCACCAAACGCCTCAGTGGTCTGTTGAGGTCTGCGAGTCAGCATTATGCGCGCTTCCGATTCTAGCGAGCACTAATCTATTTATATTGCACAAGCTGCTTGAAGCATAAAACAACATAACATCTGCAGTACTTAATTAAGACGCCCGACAAAACGTCAAAACGTAAGATGAAACTGAGAGCGAAGAGAAAGAAAGACAGCAAACGTGGATGAGCGTGGTAGATGTTGCGAGGTTTTTCTGATCATGCGTGGTAGGGACCATTGGTGATTTGCACACCAGAACAGTACCCAGACTCAGGGAGCCAACCCAGAGACAACAACCCGAAGAAGGCGGTACGAACCGTAACTTTTGTCTCGGCTGTACAGAAAGCTTATGCAAGAGTGTCATTAGTGTTACTCCTAAGCTCGCTATATACTCAATGCGCACTAGCTGCATTGCAAGTGTTCTTAGCTTTCTCCGGTAGAATTACAGACTCTCCACTTTTACTTTAAAGGCGAGCAAATTTGCATTGCTTTCGTTAACCGGTACGGTGTTGACTGCTCTATTAAATTTGAGTTTTAAGCCGGTGTTGACTGGCCTTTTACATTTAAGTTTTAGGCGGTGCGAACTCTGCACGGACTTAAACCTCGCTAAACTCTACAGGGTCGTCCGGTTTATTCCTAGTGCTTGCAATTTCTTAAATAACAAGCCCGCTCGCTGTGTTTCTGGCACTTCCTTCGCAAAGCTGCCAATTTACTAGCCTTTAAAATATTTGGTATTTTATGAAACACTTAGCAGAATTTCAAACATCATGAAAGCTATTATAAGGCGAACACGTTATGGTATCATTCGCTCTGTCGTGTTAGTGCTGCTGCTCTTCATAGCATCCTTTTCGCTTTTCAACGCAAGACACCATGGATCCTTTCACAGCTCTGTTTCTTCTATGTCAACCGGCAGGATTGCGTTTAAGTCTGGCGCTGTTCCTAATCAACAGACTCTTCATCCTCTTTATGATCACAAACACTTTTTGCGTGGCATTCTTGAGACCTGCCCTTCCGAGACTTCGGTTACTACTCCAAAGATAATTGTCAACTCCGCAGGTCTGGCTGGCACGGTGACATCTGCGGTTATGCGGCATCACCATCAAAAAGGTTACTTACGCTACAATCCTAACTTTCTTCCTTTCCTTCGAGGAGCTGTTCATCCGTATTTAGGTTTTGCGCAGCAAAGTCCTCCTATTAGTCCGCATGGTCAACCCGCCTTCAAACATGAGATTGTATACTGCGAGCTTGACTGGAGTATGCACGAAGGAAATCATGTATTACAATGTCAAGAAGCAGCAGTAAAGTTGCCTTTGTCTCTGCCTGAGACTCCGACCAACGGTTACTGTACAAAGCGTCCTGATTATTCTACTTCCCTCGGATTTATCGATCCTCGAGTTTTTTACTCACCACTAGGAGAACCTTTGCTCATGGTTGGTTCTAGTGGTCTGGAGAACTGTGTTACTCAATATATAGTTGACTTGCGTACATTGATTCCATCTCTTGCAGGCAAGATGAAGCTGGATACTAGACGCAGTGCTATCCGATTTCCAGAGCTTACTCCGCTGCCACATCACTACTCTGGCCAAGAAATTGAGAAAAATTATATGATTTTATTTGATTCAAGTCCTAGATTATACGTGCAGCAGTCATTATTCCCTCACAATATTTCTGTTATTGAAAAATCGATGGTCGCACACAATCTTGCAATTGACCCCAGTTCTCAATGTCTTGCTTCACTAAACGCTACTTCTGAAGTTGGAGTGACAACTATTGAGCAAGCTACAAATTCATTGCGCGTTACTCTTTGCCACTATCCTTGTGAACCTACGGTCGAGAATACTGTTTTGATTTCAATTATGCATGCCAAAACTGAACATTTCATGGAGACATCATACAAACGACATCTTGTTGTAATGTCTCCAGTTGCACCGTTTGAGATTATTGCTCGATCCGGTCCGCTAGAGTACTCTGGGCTGGATAATGTGGATTCTGTCTCAACCATTCAAATTGCTTGGGATCACATGCATTTCCGCAGCCATTCCACAGAATCAACAGCTGTCGCTCCTCCAAGTGGAAGTAATTCTGCAGCAAGAAAGCGTGGCACTTCTCCTGAAAATGGCTTCGTGAGCGATCATTACCATGGTTGGTTGGACGACACGATCCTAATCTCGTTGTCCGTCAACGTTATTGATTCAGCTGTCGTGCACACTAGTGTCGCAGATCTTCTGTCTTGTTTGCATGTTTGTTAATTGTTTTTGGTATGGCGTTTTTTTAGATGTTTGCACTTAATTCTTTAATGTTCACTAGCTCTTTAATTTAATATGTATCTGATTGCATGACTAGTTACTAAGATAAGATTAGTCTTTTTATTAATGGAATGTCGCTGTGACAGCGAAATCGAACCTAGAAGTCTAAAAACTGGGAAATCGCCAAACGGGGGGTCTGCACTAACCTGAACAATAGAAACTTTATTCTGCTAAATTTAGGTTTTAGTTGACCGTTCACTCAGAAAACTGGTTTCTCCAATCTTTCTGCTCTAAGCTCGTATTTTTTTGCTTGCTAATAATTTCCTACATCTTCGTCCGAAGGAAATGCCTAGACGATCGTCTTCAATGGATGTGACAGATATTTCATTCGACCTTGCAATCCGTCACCATTTTCTACTCGCATCGGACTTTATGCAAACTTACTCTGGTAGGCTTTAATGATTCTATGATACGGGTCTATACTACGACGGGGCAATATGACGGATTCGTTGTATGCCAATAACGTCTTGTCATGAGAATCACTGTTCGTTGGACAGATCATTATTCAGCAAAATAGATAAATCGATTAGATATCATACGCGACTACTGTCGTAGCAATTTTTGCTGGAATCATAGACCATATCAAAAGTCGTTGGCGGACAAGCGACTAGCTCGCAAAGCTGACCCATCTGCATCCGCCCAATTGTCAAGTACAAAAAGACAATAAATTTAAAAATTTTAGAACCTTTAATGCTCACTTATTGCTGCACCACATCTATTCGGTCAGGTTGGAATCTGTCAAAAACTTGTACCGCTTGACATTAGAGTTTTCCAACAATAACGGGTAAATTTGAACTCAAAGAGAAAAAACTTGGTTAAGCGCAATTATTGAAAAACAAGTGGCAATTGATTTTACATAGCAGAAGCTAGAGAGTTTGCTTTTTGATATCATCAATTGGATATTTTTAGCTAAAGAAGAAAATGGGGACTCCTCGTAATTGCTCTAGTGAACTTTCTTTGTCTGTTCTCTGGCCTATATACGTCATTCGTCGCGGGCTTGAGATTGGGTTTTCGTCAATGGGGATTTTTGAGTCTTTTGCGTACGCATGATGCGTATTTTCCGTCACTGTTGACGTTTTAATTCACCAATCGCAACAACCTTTGCAAGTGCAGACGAAAAGGTACAGTTCTAAGCAGTTCTGTGATCTTTGACGTCGTTTTGTAGTTTTCTCGACATCCTCCTATTCACTACATAATGGTTAATAGTTTAGATAATGCAAGATACGTCTAGATATGAGCGTATGTTCTTAAGTCCGCTTGCATCTGGTCCAGAATATTTAACAGAGTTCAGTGAAAGCTAAAAGATTTTTTTTTTCTTTTTTTATGTAATCAACTCAAAGTCAGGATATATACGGAATTTACAGTTCAATGTGTAAGCTCTATTCAAGTAGCTTTCAAAATCTGAAAGATAAACTGTCAATGACATGTTGAGGGGGTGGGATTTATGATTGCTGAGTGGGTTGTGGAAAAGCTGAAATTGAAAAATTAACAAGCGACGAGTCTAGAACTTGACTCATGCAGTCTAAAGCTGTCATGGGTATTTGAAATACATCAGTTATGCGGTAAAAACTGATCAGTGTTTTTTTCTTATCTTGAACTATCTGTATTACTATATCACATACAATAGTATCCTAGCGGAGAAACCCCACCAAT
>JAJLWK010000342.1:0-15686 GCA_030570675.1 Myxozyma neglecta | reverse complement strand
CCCTAATCCACAATTCTAACTAACCTAAGAAAAGAACTAGCATCGAGATACTGTCAATTTAACTTTCAAATTCCAAGTCCTAAACAGCTTTTGCGACGTGTTAATTACTTTAAGGAAAAAGGCATAGCTGATTTCATAGTTGATACCTCTCAGGTACATTGTCCGCCCCCTCATATTACGTGAGGGAAAATTCTAGAGAGGACTAAAGAGAAAAAGATAGGATTAGGAGATCGGATAAGAGGAATAGCCCAAGGGGTTGGGGAGATTAACGTTATCTAGATAGAAATATTCAATAAATACTACAGGGAAAATAATACAAGCAAAACATTAAAAAGCTATTCACATAGCAAAACGAGAATTTCCATTGCGGTATCTAACCTGTTGCTTTAGAATGTTCAAAAATTTCTTTTATTTTTTTTTTTCATTTTGCCTTAGTTCCTTAAGCACTCTTACTGAGCGGGGGATTTTGAAGGAGAGAAAATGATGCAAACGGTTTATAAATGAGACATACATGTTGATCAAATCTCCGCGGATAATAGCTCTGCATCATAGAGTATAGCAGTAGGTCAAATTAAAAACAGTGAAATGAAGCATAGTGGCTACCAACTGTAAATCAAAACAAAGATGTGAAGGTCGAGGTAAGGTGTGGATCGAAGGCGTGTGTGCAAGAAGGTAGGGAGGTGGGAAATGATGGGCTTAGATAGTCATATGGTAAGGTTCTTATACTTGTTTACATTATACATCCGATTTTGCAGATTTTTGATCTGTATTGCTGCTTGGCATGATGTCAGATGTTCCGCAACAAAGCCACTGAACTACTTAGCTGCACCGTGAACTATATTATTACAGTTATAGGTGAATTTGCATGAAACAGAGGATATGATAAATGGAAGTCAATATATTATAGATAATAGCAAGCAATATCAAACACCAAATTTGTAGTCAACAACAATCGAACACAGCTGTAAAAGACAGCTTTCAATGCATATCCTTCATTTTCAGGCATGAAGATCAAGACCAAGCAGCTGATCCCGTTCACCGTATTAAAATGAGCGGTATCTGTAGGAAACAGGAGAAAAAATTTGAAACTTCTGCAGAGATCATCCGTAAACAATAGAGACTATTCGCCGTGTGAAATTTTGCACGCGGTGTGGTGAGTTCTTCTATTTTGTCAATAAGGAAAATAGAACAAGCTATAAAGAAGTCAGAACAGAGAAAGCAATAAACTAAAAGAAACCTCTGACTCATTGTGTGCAAGTGATAGTAGCCCAGTCTACGTCCCGTTGCAGCCATAATCTCCCTATCTTCCTATTAGCCCAATACAAAGTCAGAGGTACCGCTAGCCCTTCACGAGAATGCTGCCTATCGACATATGCTATCCTCAGACTTTATTGGCAGTGCTTGACAATGTGAAAGCCTTCAAGGAGGAGGTCTACGGCCCCCGTCTTCTATTCTTGCATCAAGGCCTTATAGACTAGCATACCGAAACACAACGAAGGCTCGCAAGAGTAACGAGTACTGTTCATTAGATCGAGGGTTTATTGCATGCCATGTTAGATAGTTCTTGTCGTTAGGTAGAGATGCAGCGCGTAGCTTAGGCTATCTCACGACAGCTCAGTCACCATCAAAAACACATGTGCTTAAATAGAGGAAAGAAAATGATGCTAGCAGCTAGTAAATAGAACATAGACGAGTTGGGCATGGAAGTGAAACGGAGAGGGGGAAAACGGCAAGTTTATATGGTAAGGTCGTTGGTAGTATTTACTACATACCTCATTACGATTTTCCAGTCCATCTGGTATCTGTCACACGTATGGCTCTCATTTTATGTACTGTATTGCATTCCAAGTCCCAAGTGCATTTGACTTTCCATGGACATATCATGTTGCTTTATGAGATTCTGAAAGATTCTTTCCGCTTCTTAAGTCTTTGGACTGCGTGCTAGGTCTTACGAGGATGAGCGTGGTCTTAAAGCACGTGACGTACAAAAGCAAAGAAGAAGCAAATAGTTAGTTATTGGGGTTAACTAGAAGCAATAACAACAAGTATCAATAATATCAACAGGGATCCAAGACATGTGCTTAGATAAAGGGAAAATAACAGTACAAACGGTTAGTGGAAAATGACATATATGCTGGACGAAGACCTAGTTCGAACGCGTTGCGGGACATCTACTTTGTGAAAGATTGATGTGTGTATGTAAGCTTCTTCACCTTTTCCAGATCAACATCTGAGCCATGACAAGTCACTTATACTTTCTAGAGTGCAAATTACTGTCTTACATACAATTTAAAATTCATTTTAAAGATAATTACGGCTTATTATAGTAATTTTTTGATTCTATATTTTTACTGTTTATTATTGTACATATTGCAAAACCACAATTTTGCATGATCAGTTTTACAAAGATTTAGAAGAGTATGAATCGCCTTTAAGAACAGAATGTTTAAAAGAACACAACTCAGGTATGATTACCATATTTTCAGTTTTATTATTATTATTATTGTTATTATTACTATTATAATCAAAATGTATTCACCTTAAAGGTATGACATTTACAGAGCATCTAGTTAATCCTATATAATTTCCATCGCATATACCACATTCACAGACTAATCACTCAACAAGACAAAGCAAAAGTAAAACAAAATGCAAAATAGAACCAATCATACAAACTGCCATTCTTGCCGTTCATTATCTGATGGGGTACGAGTAATTATATTGCCAAACTCCAAAGTTTTTTTTTTTTTCTCGCTTTCTATTATTGTCCATTCATCTCAATTTTTGTTTCAAAAATACTGCTAGTGCATTGTCTTTGAATCTTTATCAGTCTTCTACCTATTGCCTGTGAACGCGTTCATCTACTTCCGGTTGCGGTGCCATCTCTACAGTAGTCAATGATTCTCCAATTTGGTACCGCCTTCGTGCTCCTTTATCTGTTTTCTCTCTAAATCTGGCTAGAAGTAGTAAATCTGTCCTTGTTCATATAATATTATGTAGGCTATTTTCGTGTCTTGGTAAGCTTTGAAGAATAACAGCACGCTTATTAACAACTAATGGGCAGTTGTTGATTTAAATCTTTGCTGAAACTGGAGTATCTGAGTGATTGATTTAATAGAATATGCTGTAATGGAAAAAATAGATTGTGCGTTGGCTGGTTGAGAAAATTGACTAACATCAACCAACAGCTGATAAAGTATGTTATCATTAGATTATTCTAAATTAGGAAAATAGGCTTTTAGATCACTTTTTAGTGATTATGATGGGCTTAAAGGCCCCCATATTTCAGCAATCTTACTAGACAACGCTTTTCCGATTTTTTTTCTCGAAATTTGATTTTCCCTCAAACACCGTTTCATAACCAACTCCCTAGCCGCCACTTCACCATTCTTTTCAAATTCCTGCCTTATCGCATCCCATAATATAACTGGTGTAGAAAACTCTTGTTGAATCGAAATTGCTTTTTCCCATGATACACCTGAGATTGTTAATAGCATTTTAAGAAAAATATCACGAATTGTAAAGTTTCCTGTTTTAGAACATGTTGATTGGAATTTTTCAAAGGAAATAGCGTATATTGCTGATGGATTCTTTTTTCCTAAACCAGCATAACGCAACCTTAATTATTTATTTGTTAATTTACTTGTTAGTTTATTTCAACTAGGCAACATTTACTTTACTTGTCTTCGCCGTCAAAGAAAGTTACGCCCACAAAAGCTTAGAGAAATGAGGATTGTATCTGCCGCCTTTAACCTTATTTGACTTTATAATCTCATTCAGCTCCTGAAAGTCTTTGTCGGAGAGGGGCGCCACTGCCGCCAAATTCTCCTCGACTCTGGCGATAGTCGTAGATCCCGGAATCGGGATGATGGTCAAGCCAGGCACTTTCTCCTCGTGCTTCTTGATCCAGCTCAACGCGAGTTGCGCAGACGTAATGCCCGCTTTCTTCGCAACAGAGGCCACCGTGTCCGCCAACTTCACATTATCAGGTAAATTCTCTGGTGAAAACTGCTCGTAAAAGCGCAAGAAATCGCCTTCGGGGATATCGTCCACAGATCTGATTCTGCCAGACAAAAGACCGCGACCGAGGGGAGAATACGCGACGACGGGGATCTTGAGCTCAGCGCAAGTTGACAGTACGCCGTTTTCAGCTGCGTCGACGCAGAAAAGAGAATACTCAATCTCAACTGCAGCGATGGGGACAACAGCTGCCGCGCGACGAATCGTAGCTGCTCCGACCTCGGAGAGCGAGATGCTTCCGACCAATCCTTTGTCGACGTACTCTTTCAAGACCGACAGTGTGGTCTCGATTGGAACGTTCGGATCAACGCGGGCACATTCAAACATGTCGAGTTTCTTCACGCCGCCGAGGTGGGCGAGGATATTCTCAACACTGTTTCGCACGAATTCTGGTGATCCATTGGGCTCTAATGTTTTGAGATCAAGGCCACCTTTCACACTCAAGCAGACCTACACTTATTAACTTCATCCACCTCGCATCAAGTATTTATCTTACCTTATCAGCGTATTCAGGGTACTTTTCAAAAAATCTCTTGACCAACTTCAAATTATCAGTAGGCTCAACTTTTCCGTAAAATTCTCCGGAATTGAAAAATGTAGCTCCGAGTTCAATTGCGCGCTTCATCACCGCAAAGGCTTGCTCATCTGGCGTTGCTTCCAGACGTGTCGTGAAGCCCATCAAACCAAATCCGAGACCGCCGACGGAGATTCCTGCTAATGTAGGCATTTTTACAGTTGCTGGTAATAGGTTGAGAACAATATTTGTACCGGTTTAGAGGTCTTTTCTACTTTATTATATAGATTTTTCCTTTGGAGATAGACGGAGCGGAGCTTAGTACGGCCGAACGTTAACTCCATTTAAGCGATAGTCCAGAGCAGTTCATTCCTCAGTGCTTTTACCTTTTACTTTAAATCAAGTGCTTTTGTTGGTCATAGTTTTAGATCGCTGATAGAATCAGCTAATTTCTTTTATTTAATCACTCCATGAGAAAAAGTCAAGTACGTCGACGATGAGCTATTTTCTCAGGGCTCAGGGGTAAAAGCCATTTCACGAGAACTACCTCAATATAGCTCCACCCGTAGCATTTCTTTTTTTCGACGTAAATAAGGTTAAAGATTGCGGTTTAACAGTCGGCGAAAGATTCTGTTTTAGGATAAGGCTTAGGATGTCAGCGGCGTAGCTTAATGGGGGGCGTCAGCGGGTTTAGGAGTTACTGCATTGGGTAGATGCTGCGATGACGCGAGCTCCAGTTGAACAAGATTTGTATGGGTGTTTTGTCAGCATTATTGATTGTAATGTAATTCAAACTGTTTTTATCTCTTTTTTTTTTTTTCTTTTCATGATTGATATTCAAATAGGAATGCCAGTTATATTCTGATTCTAAATGCTCGCCTTTAAGAGAAAACTCAAAGCGCGCTATGGCCCTCATCTGCACAAACGCCACCAACCAATCCCTCACGAAATTCCATATACGCGCCTCTTTTATTTTTTTTTTTTTTTTCTCTCTTTTAGTAAAGACCGGAGTACGGAGATTGTTGATTTTGAAGACACAAGTATTAATATGTGGCATGTGGACAGATTCTAAGGTAATTATGGCCATTGGCTCCGTGAACCTCAACGTGAACTTGAACGCAATTATGAAGATCCTGATTTGGTTGATACGAAAAGAAGAGCTTAATTGTAGCAATGAGCAGCGGTTCTAGACTCGAATCATATAAACAAAAGGTTAACCAGCCGTAACGTACATAATCGTAAGTACTTTGAACCCGAAATAACGTAGATATTGGCATTCAAGGTAAGAAAGAATGAGTAACGTTATTTTTTTATCATGGACTTTGGTACTTTCCGCGTTTTCCGACTATTTTTTATCTGGATGTCAATCAATCTGAATTCGAACTTCATAATGATTATAAAATAGCGAAGATGGCCAATATGTGTTTGTCAAAGCTTATTCTTCAGGTGGTATCCTGGAACTTTGTTTAGATCATAAGTTTCCAAAAAAGAGTTTAAACTGTTTGGTAATATAAAGCTCGTTTAGTATTGATGTGATGGCTTGAGAATCTCAAAGACATTCAATTCAGAAGACTGAAAACAGTATTGAGTTGCAAAATATACCCTGCAGAGTATATAATAACTTTGCGTGCTATTTCAACTCTGTATAAATGGTAAAACTGTATTAACATGTGATCTGATTAGTAAATTTGACTATGGACAAATACAGCTTGAAAGATGAACTGAGTATTGAGCTGCAATATCGTTAAACTTTGCTTTAGTTGTTGGTATCCACTTCTGTCTGAGCACGTATAAGTTCATAGTTAGTCTGTAGAACTGTAACGGTATTATTTGTAAACTTGTTGGAAAATCTGTCTGAAAGCGTTTATAGCCCATCGCTGCCATAAAGTCATAACAGTACTTGTATTGCAGCTCCGTAGGCACACAGTAATCCGTATTATTAGCTTCAGCTCTAAAAATTGAGCAAATGAGCTTTTCTTGCGTCTTGGTATCATTATTGATGCTTCAACTTTGTTGATTCAATGTTCATGAACATGCAAAACTCTCGTTTCAGATCAGAATTGTAGAATTAGCACTCAGAGACACTACAAAATCTGAAAAGAGATTATGTACTGAGAAATGAACAAAAACTATACGAGTAACGCGTACATACGCGACGCGTCCGCTGCCCTAAAAATAGTCTCACAAGGCACCAAGGGCTTAGCCATGCGTAAAAGCCAAAACATTACGCGTTTATGCCACAACCAAGTAACGCTATGTATGCGAGACAAGACGTGGATATGCGTAGATTTCATTTTACGGTTGGACATTTTTCACCGTTTCTGCGACAAATCCACTCTGTTTTCCGCTTTATTTTCAGTTCAGTTCGGTTTCTGATCTGACGTTGCATTCTATTTGATTTTTTTTGCACAAGAAAATGAACGGACGGCGGCTGTTTTCCTTTGCGGCGCTTTGCATTGCGTCCAGCGCAGTCGTGAATGCTGCGAACGTGACTTCTTTGACCGGAACCTGGACTTCCAAATCGAATGCTGTTTTTACTGGTCCTGTACGTATTTACTCCTTTATCAGTATTTTAGGAAGTTGTGGTGTGCTAACACAAAGACAGGGCTTTTATGATCCGATTGACGAGCTGCTGATTGAGCCTCGATTGCCCGGAGTCAGTTACTCTTTCACCGACGATGGATTCTACGAGGAGGCATTTTACTTTGTCAACTCCAACCGTATGTTTCTTTTTTTTTGAAAGTTTTATCGAGTATAAACAAACGAGTGCAGCCACTACACCCGAGTGTCCAACAGCAGCGCTCCAATTTCAGCACGGCAAATACGAATTAAACCCAAACGGCTCTATCTCGATGTATCCCATTGAAGTCGACGGACGTCAGCTTTTCTCTGATCCTTGTAAAGACGAAGAGTCTGTGTACGATCGATTTGCGCAGCCTGAGTTATACTCTGTAAGTTTCATTCCTAGCTTTGCGTGGAATAGAGTTGACATTGGTTTAGGAGTGGAAGATCGAGATTGACAGTTACCGTGGTCAGTACAGACTTGATCTCTTCCAGTGGGACGGAACTCCCATTCGCCCTCTTTACCTCGCCTACAGACCACCTCTCATGCTTCCCACCGTGACAATGAACCCAACTGAAGAACCCACCGCCGCCTCGCCATCTGAATCTGAATCCGCATCAGCATCTTCGACAGCCGTTAGCTCACGCAGTAAGATCAGGCGTTCGTTTGAAAATAAACGACGAACGACAGCGTACAAGCGGTCTGCTATCAACTACGAGTTTTGGTGGTGGGTTGGTATGTTGTTGATGGTCGGTGGCGGATCTTCTTACATCTTGCTTCAAGCTCGTCAGATGAAGATTGCTTAACCTGTTTATCGCGTTGAATTGTTTATGATATGTGTATTGTCATTTTCTTTGGTTGGCGTTGGTTTTTTTTTTGTGTTTCTGTGTTTGCAGAAATGTTTGAATTTGTATATTTATGAAGTCTATAAAGAGATCTTTACGCATATTTGTACTTGAAAGTTCTGCGTGAAGGTTCTCATTTGAATGGTGTTGTAACTGTATAGAAATCATGAATAGAGTACAGTTTTTAAACTTATAACCAAAAGCAACCAAGACAGACGCCATTCTAGTAATAATGTTATCTCAAAACGTATAAAAACTTCCATTAACTACATAGCATTAGAAGTTAGATCCTTGCCGGCCAAATTATAACGTCTGGGCTCACGGTCTGTCAGACTACGGTGCTATATTCAAAATGATGGTGCAAATTCATGGACAAGTGTTGAGAATCTTCAGCATTCCTAATGTACCACCAGTATGACAAGGTACGTTCATTTTTCAGTTGGGGATCAGTTGGGAATCCTAGAAAGTAATTGCAATGCTAAAATGTGTGAAAATGTGTGGTGGCCTTTCATCAGCAGAACATAGTGTTTCTTTCATCACCACCACCCCTGTAGTCAAATCACGAAGAAAGCATGAGAGTTCATTTCAGTCACATAGTGAAGGGAACGTCGATGTTCAAAATTGATGCACACAGAAGCTGATGAACACAAAGCTCTTAACCTCAAAGCTCGTATTCCAATCATTACAGGTTCAAAAGATGATGGCAAGATACTTGTTCGAGATTGTTATGATGATCTTGCTCAAAAAGCGTTAGAACAACAAAGAAACGTAAGAACTCTTTTCCTTGGTACCTGTGGAGAAGGAAAATCAGTGTTTGGTCTGTATATGGTAGGGAAGCTCTTGGTGCAGTGGAAGCATCAGAACTTAGATGCCAATAAACCAAAATATATATACTACTGAGTTTTGGGAGTCGTTAGAAGACATAATCAATTATGGAAGCACAGTATATGGAAAGCCACTTTCTGGGACTGAAATTGCAATTGATGCACTTTTATAACCAAATAATATTTTTCAAATGGCAGTGACTAATGGCCTCGGGTTTCACTGTAACAATATTAATCAAGCAGCTGCTTTTTTGAGAGGAAGGGAGAAGCGGCTGTATTTTGTTGTACCAAGTGATAAATTTGATTTCTGGAAAATAGAGCAGCCTTACTTGACTATGATGGAAAGCATACTGTCAATAAAAATGAGGTTGAGGTGCATCGATTTGCCCTCTGCATTGACATGCATGCACTGCACCACCACTACCTTCAGTTTTAAAAAGAGCCATCAATACTTGAAGAAATAACAAAATGTCAAAGAATCTGAAAATCTGAAAATCTGAAAAAAATCTGAGAACAAAACATTTTTTCTGTATTCACAAGAGATAATTAATGATCAATTTAAGGAACAAGACACGGTGCATGAATCGGGCCTGCATGTGCAATTTGGCATGCCAATAGAAATAGAAAAGTCATAAACTGCCAGTAGCCTGTTTTCTAAATTTGATGCATGTAGTTATCTAAGCAATTGACAACTTTCTGTGATATTTTTATATAATTTTCAGACACTTTAGCTGATGACTACCTATACTGCTTTTTATTGACTCATTGTTATACCAAAATATTTGATATTACTTTTATGGTAGGTCGTTAGAATCATGATTG
Source organism: Myxozyma neglecta (assembly GCA_030570675.1). Classification (NCBI taxonomy): domain Eukaryota; kingdom Fungi; phylum Ascomycota; class Lipomycetes; order Lipomycetales; family Lipomycetaceae; genus Myxozyma; species Myxozyma neglecta. The sequence continues at coordinate 6,098 of JAJLWK010000342.1, read as the reverse complement.
TAGTCATTAGATTTGTCTTGCATTGTATATGACTCTTCATCACTTGTGGTGTATGACTCTTCATCACTTGTGGTGTCTTCTGTCTGTTCCCAATTGACTGATTCATATTTGATCCATTTCTAGATCTAGTAATATATTTGCAGTAGTCACTTGCTCGTCAACTTGGTACCAACTTTGTGTCTATACCTGTTTTATCTATAATGTACACGTGCCCTGCGTAGGTTCTGAAAAATAGTAGCTCTTTGATTGATATTTCATGGGCAGTTAAGAGTATTTTTCAACAATTTGCAGAAGTTGGAGTATCCGAGTTGTTATGTAATTTGCTGTCTACCAAATAACCATGACTAATTTTGAGAATGCTACTACTTGTTGCATCTGCCTAGTTGATTTGTTCTTTTGAACAAGTTCATCAAAAAAGACCTTCCGTGATTGTCTGTACCTCGCCAGTTCTACAGTTAGGAGAGTGGTCAAATAGCAAAAAGAAAGTTGTAGTGGAAAGTAGATCATAGCAGCACAACCCGAAAGCTTGGGGCGAGATTCATTGAACTTGCTTAGAAGAAATATTAGCTGGGCCGCAACCAGTTTATGCCGTATAATCATTAAGCTAAAGACAAAAATCAAAATAGAGTTAGAGCTATTGCTCTAGGATCAGGCATAGTCAGAGTATCGGCAGGCTAGCGGGTAGAAGTAAGTGGGATCGATTAATTAGATCGATTAATTCAGATTTGCTGTAGTAGGCACAAAATGAATTTGATATAATTGGACAGTCTTTTTGATAAGATTAGATAGCTAACTTTTGAAGTTGTACAGAATAGATAAAATACAGTTGATATGGTATTGTAATAGAAAGAAATATGCGGTGATTGACAATATCAGGTAACTCAGTAAGTCACAATAAAGTTGAAAGGGAAAAAAACAAGGCGCATAACCCGCCGCAAGTAAACAACCTTCATCCTCCCACTCCCACTCCCACACGCCTCCCCTCAACGATGACAACAAACAACGCGCTCTTCTTAACGTGGCTCAAAGAATGGCAAACACAATCCGAATCGCTAGGTTCGAAATCCCATAACGCGTATAAAAAAGCATACGACGTATTGCATTCATGTCCGATTCCGTTTGCGCATCCAAAGGAGTTGTTGGCGTTGAAGGGATTTGGGGCGAGCATTTGTGGGAGGTTGGAGGGAAAATTGAGGGAGTATTGTGTCGCAAAGGGGGTTGCTATGCCTGGGTTTAATGGCGGTGGTGGTGGTGGTACTAGTGCCAATGGTGATTCTGGCGGTGGGGAGAGACCGACGAAGAGAGGGAGAAATAAAGAGAATGGTATATTAAACGCTATTTATAAGGATAATATTAACGAGAATAGACGCAATTCTAGCAGAAACAAGTGCACACTCAGAAGCAAACACCTCAGCACAAAATTCTCCCAAACGACGGAAACAACCCGCAAAACAATACATCCCCGGCTACCGTACAGGCGCCTACGCAATCCTCCTAGCTCTCCACGACCACCACGAATCACAGTCCCCCCACGCCCCGGCGCTTTCGAAAACCGAGATAATACCACTAGCGCAACCATTATGTGACGCATCATTTGACGTTCCGTCGACGAGTAATAATGAACAAGTATTAGGTGGCACGGGAGTGGGTCGGCATACGGCATGGGCGGGAGTGAAGATGCTTGTGAGGCATGAACTTGTGGTTGAGAGTGGGAAGAGGGGAAGGTTTACGTATTATATTACTGACGCAGGGAGGAAAGTTGCTGAGATTATGAAAAAGGTTGTGGAAGATAGAGATAATGCTGTTGATGCTAAGATTGTGTCGAAGGAAGATATCGCAAGTGCGCCTGTGTCTCGTCAAGTACATAGGCAAGTACACAGAGAACCACTTGCAGCAGTCCGCCCGTCAACGTCTATACCAGCCTTGCCCTTATTTGAACTCATGACCTGGCCCGCAGGTTCCTACACCATAAGTCTTCTTCTCGACAACCGCGAAGTGAAATCCGTAACTGACCGGGCGTTCATCCCCAGTGCACTTTCACAGCACAGCAAAGGTTCTTTTTCTGTTGAAGTTGTACCATTAGGTGTAGGCGATACATTATGGCTTGCAACGCATAAGACCACTGGTCGTCAAGTCGTACTTGATTACATTGCTGAACGGAAAAGGGTCGATGATCTAATGAGTAGTATTAAAGACGGTCGATTTCATGAGCAAAAATATCGATTATTACGAAGTGGATTGTTACATGTTACTTATATTATTGAAGAAGTACCTGGTGTTGATATAAGTGATATGCTTGAAGCAGTACAGACGGCGATTTCATCTACACAAGTTGTAAATCAATTTTTTTTAAAAAGAACGACAGGGATTGAAGATACAGTGAAGTACATTGCGCGATTAACAAAGCATTTACAAACATTTTATGCTGATAAAAATTTACAAGTCATTCCTGACAACGTTATTTCCCGAAAGACATATTTACGTTTACTTTCTGATTTACGAAAAAAGAATCCATCAGCAATATACGCTATTTCCTTTGAAAAATTCCAATCAACATGTTCTAAAACAGGAAACTTTACAATTCGTGATATTTTTCTTAAAATGCTATTAACAATCTCAGGTGTATCATGGGAAAAAGCAATTTCGATTCAACAAGAGTTTTCTACACCAGTTATATTATGGGATGCGATAAGGCAGGAATTTGAAAAGAATGGTGAAGTGGCGGCTAGGGAGTTGGTTATGAAACGGTGTTTGAGGGAAAATCAAATTTCGAGAAAAAAAATCGGAAAAGCGTTGTCTAGTAAGATTGCTGAAATATGGGGGCCTTTAAGCCCATCATAATCACTAAAAAGTGATCTAAAAGCCTATTTTCCTAATTTAGAATAATCTAATGATAACATACTTTATCAGCTGTTGGTTGATGTTAGTCAATTTTCTCAACCAGCCAACGCACAATCTATTTTTTCCATTACAGCATATTCTATTAAATCAATCACTCAGATACTCCAGTTTCAGCAAAGATTTAAATCAACAACTGCCCATTAGTTGTTAATAAGCGTGCTGTTATTCTTCAAAGCTTACCAAGACACGAAAATAGCCTACATAATATTATATGAACAAGGACAGATTTACTACTTCTAGCCAGATTTAGAGAGAAAACAGATAAAGGAGCACGAAGGCGGTACCAAATTGGAGAATCATTGACTACTGTAGAGATGGCACCGCAACCGGAAGTAGATGAACGCGTTCACAGGCAATAGGTAGAAGACTGATAAAGATTCAAAGACAATGCACTAGCAGTATTTTTGAAACAAAAATTGAGATGAATGGACAATAATAGAAAGCGAGAAAAAAAAAAAAACTTTGGAGTTTGGCAATATAATTACTCGTACCCCATCAGATAATGAACGGCAAGAATGGCAGTTTGTATGATTGGTTCTATTTTGCATTTTGTTTTACTTTTGCTTTGTCTTGTTGAGTGATTAGTCTGTGAATGTGGTATATGCGATGGAAATTATATAGGATTAACTAGATGCTCTGTAAATGTCATACCTTTAAGGTGAATACATTTTGATTATAATAGTAATAATAACAATAATAATAATAATAAAACTGAAAATATGGTAATCATACCTGAGTTGTGTTCTTTTAAACATTCTGTTCTTAAAGGCGATTCATACTCTTCTAAATCTTTGTAAAACTGATCATGCAAAATTGTGGTTTTGCAATATGTACAATAATAAACAGTAAAAATATAGAATCAAAAAATTACTATAATAAGCCGTAATTATCTTTAAAATGAATTTTAAATTGTATGTAAGACAGTAATTTGCACTCTAGAAAGTATAAGTGACTTGTCATGGCTCAGATGTTGATCTGGAAAAGGTGAAGAAGCTTACATACACACATCAATCTTTCACAAAGTAGATGTCCCGCAACGCGTTCGAACTAGGTCTTCGTCCAGCATATATGTCATTTTCCACTAACCGTTTGTACTGTTATTTTCCCTTTATCTAAGCACATGTCTTGGATCCCTGTTGATATTATTGATACTTGTTGTTATTGCTTCTAGTTAACCCCAATAACTAACTATTTGCTTCTTCTTTGCTTTTGTACGTCACGTGCTTTAAGACCACGCTCATCCTCGTAAGACCTAGCACGCAGTCCAAAGACTTAAGAAGCGGAAAGAATCTTTCAGAATCTCATAAAGCAACATGATATGTCCATGGAAAGTCAAATGCACTTGGGACTTGGAATGCAATACAGTACATAAAATGAGAGCCATACGTGTGACAGATACCAGATGGACTGGAAAATCGTAATGAGGTATGTAGTAAATACTACCAACGACCTTACCATATAAACTTGCCGTTTTCCCCCTCTCCGTTTCACTTCCATGCCCAACTCGTCTATGTTCTATTTACTAGCTGCTAGCATCATTTTCTTTCCTCTATTTAAGCACATGTGTTTTTGATGGTGACTGAGCTGTCGTGAGATAGCCTAAGCTACGCGCTGCATCTCTACCTAACGACAAGAACTATCTAACATGGCATGCAATAAACCCTCGATCTAATGAACAGTACTCGTTACTCTTGCGAGCCTTCGTTGTGTTTCGGTATGCTAGTCTATAAGGCCTTGATGCAAGAATAGAAGACGGGGGCCGTAGACCTCCTCCTTGAAGGCTTTCACATTGTCAAGCACTGCCAATAAAGTCTGAGGATAGCATATGTCGATAGGCAGCATTCTCGTGAAGGGCTAGCGGTACCTCTGACTTTGTATTGGGCTAATAGGAAGATAGGGAGATTATGGCTGCAACGGGACGTAGACTGGGCTACTATCACTTGCACACAATGAGTCAGAGGTTTCTTTTAGTTTATTGCTTTCTCTGTTCTGACTTCTTTATAGCTTGTTCTATTTTCCTTATTGACAAAATAGAAGAACTCACCACACCGCGTGCAAAATTTCACACGGCGAATAGTCTCTATTGTTTACGGATGATCTCTGCAGAAGTTTCAAATTTTTTCTCCTGTTTCCTACAGATACCGCTCATTTTAATACGGTGAACGGGATCAGCTGCTTGGTCTTGATCTTCATGCCTGAAAATGAAGGATATGCATTGAAAGCTGTCTTTTACAGCTGTGTTCGATTGTTGTTGACTACAAATTTGGTGTTTGATATTGCTTGCTATTATCTATAATATATTGACTTCCATTTATCATATCCTCTGTTTCATGCAAATTCACCTATAACTGTAATAATATAGTTCACGGTGCAGCTAAGTAGTTCAGTGGCTTTGTTGCGGAACATCTGACATCATGCCAAGCAGCAATACAGATCAAAAATCTGCAAAATCGGATGTATAATGTAAACAAGTATAAGAACCTTACCATATGACTATCTAAGCCCATCATTTCCCACCTCCCTACCTTCTTGCACACACGCCTTCGATCCACACCTTACCTCGACCTTCACATCTTTGTTTTGATTTACAGTTGGTAGCCACTATGCTTCATTTCACTGTTTTTAATTTGACCTACTGCTATACTCTATGATGCAGAGCTATTATCCGCGGAGATTTGATCAACATGTATGTCTCATTTATAAACCGTTTGCATCATTTTCTCTCCTTCAAAATCCCCCGCTCAGTAAGAGTGCTTAAGGAACTAAGGCAAAATGAAAAAAAAAAATAAAAGAAATTTTTGAACATTCTAAAGCAACAGGTTAGATACCGCAATGGAAATTCTCGTTTTGCTATGTGAATAGCTTTTTAATGTTTTGCTTGTATTATTTTCCCTGTAGTATTTATTGAATATTTCTATCTAGATAACGTTAATCTCCCCAACCCCTTGGGCTATTCCTCTTATCCGATCTCCTAATCCTATCTTTTTCTCTTTAGTCCTCTCTAGAATTTTCCCTCACGTAATATGAGGGGGCGGACAATGTACCTGAGAGGTATCAACTATGAAATCAGCTATGCCTTTTTCCTTAAAGTAATTAACACGTCGCAAAAGCTGTTTAGGACTTGGAATTTGAAAGTTAAATTGACAGTATCTCGATGCTAGTTCTTTTCTTAGGTTAGTTAGAATTGTGGATTAGGG
>JAJLWK010000341.1:0-15709 GCA_030570675.1 Myxozyma neglecta | reverse complement strand
TCGCCACTGCACACTGACCCTCACAATAATATCCTGGTTCAAGTGGTAGGCTACAAATACGTCCGATTATACCCTCCAAAATCTACACTTTACGACATGTATCCAAGAAACGAGGATAACATTGACATGAGCAATACCAGTGAAGTTGAGTTGGAAAAAGGTTGCTACGGTGCATTATTTGGTGATCAAAGTATTTCAGATATTGAATCGCTTGATAATACGAAAACGGATTCACAGTTCACTGATTTATTTGAAAAAACGCGCGCGGAAATGAGAACGAAGCGAGCATATAGAGATCAGTTTGATAATTTTGGATGGAATGATGGATATTTTGAGTGTATTTTACATCCAGGTGATGGTCTTTTAATTCCTGTAAGTACTCTTTTTACCATTCACGACTGAAATTTTACTGACTTGTTAAAGGCTGGATGGTGGCATTATGTTCGGAGTCTTTCAACGAGTTTTAGCGTTAATTTTTGGTTCTAGTAGTTTTCTATTTAGCGAGGTGCACTGGCGTTTGATATGTATTCCTATTTTAAATCTTAGGACTAATAATCACTTGTTTAAATCATTTCTTTGCATCTTGCTCCTTAATATAAGCACCAGCTTCAGCAGGCATAAGAGCACCTTCAGGAGGTGTGTTCTTAGACTTGAAATCATCAGACATTTCGCCCATAGTACACCACTCAACGCCTTCATGTGAATTAATGAACTCAATAAGACGCTCATGCATGAGAAGAACGTGAGGTCTTCCGGAAACATCAGGGTGAATGGTCATTGGGAAAATAAACTCATCGTATTCACGGTAGAAGTATTCGAAATGATCTTTCCAGATATCCTCAATATCGCGGGGGTTAACGTAACCGTGAGAGTTTGGGGCGGCTTTAATGAACATCTAATACCAAGTTAATCAATCTCCTTTCCAAACTTAACAAGAGGTCTCACCATAGGAGGTAAATCATCAATGTACCAGTTACCAGGAATCTCCACCAATCCAGTATCCTGACCATAAACCAAAGGCTTCATCCACTCCTCCGCTTTCTTAGAATAATCAATCTTAGTCCACGTATCACCAGTTCTCAACCAATAAGGCTGACAATCATGGTGACTAAGAGAATGATCATACTCAATTCCGTATTTAAGTAGAAGCTCTGCACCTTCTTTAGATGTCTCCCACCATGGAGCAACTGATCCTTTTGGTGGTTTTCCGCAGAAATCGGTGAGAAGTTTGTAAGTTTTATCGAGAACGTCGGCTTGTTGTTCAATTGTCATGTCGGCTGGATTCTCGTGAGAGTAACCATGAAGACCACTATGACGTTGTTAAAATCTTGGTTAATGTATACGAGATGCACATACATTTCATGACCACCATCGCGAATTAAAGCACATTCCTCAGGAAACGTCTCAAGCGAATGACCAGGAATAAACCAAGTTGCTTTAATACCATACTTATCAAACATTTTCAATAAACGACGAACACCGATAGTTCCCGCCCAAAGACCTGGATTGTTACTATGATCATCTTTAGGAAACTTGTCAATTAATGATGCATACCACGAGAGATATCGTTGGAAGAGTCTTCTCCACCGTAGGATCCAAGCCAACCAGCAACAGCATCAATATCAACACCGTAGCAAACTTGAACGCCTGTATAGCATATAATTAGTCTCCATACACAAGACAATTGATCAATTGAACAGCCGGGGTTTGCTAATCAGTAATCGGCTGACCGCTCGGAAATAGCACATCCATTGCAAACCGATCAATTTCTCAAACGATTCATCAAAATCAATTTTAAAACATACGTTTCTTTCCCATTGTGAATAAAACTGATAATCACTAATCTGCTGGAGGATCGGGTGAATGAATCTGGGATACGAGACAAAGAAACCGGGAGGTAGACTTCTAATAGAGAAAGCTTGGGCTAACGATCTCGGGTCCGAGTTTCGTACCTATACGAGAACAAACATCAATTGCCGGTCTAACATACTGTATTTACACGACTTTTATAATTGACTATAAACTACAAATTTATGAGCTATCTTATAATGAACTATATATGAAAATACGTAGTGCCTGTTTGTTTATCCTTTATTAATGGCGAATAGGTACTGCATCTTTCAGCCTATTGATAAGCCTTATCGCACGCGGCGAACCAACTGACCCACGTCGGAAAATCTACATTCTAATCCCACGACTACACGCATTTTTGAAATTAAATTCACAAAACATTTTTTAGTTAAGATCGTATCAAATATTTGTAACTCTAAATTTTTATTGCAATTGTGATTGTAAATCAACTGCTGTCATTAGAAGAAGTAAGCGCTTTGCGCGGGGGAACTTACGCCTCTTTAAGCCTACCGGGTGGTCCGAGAGTAAACAGCGGCAATCTTCGTAAACTATTTTTTCTACAGACAATTGCAATTTCAAGCTTCTCAATTAGTAGATAGTGGACCTATAGTTTTCAAGAAGAATATTTCTGTCTCTGTTGGTCAAATATCTGTTACGATATGTCTACTTGGCAAGAAATTGCCGCGCAAAAACGCGCGGACCGTGAGGTTCTTCTTGAACCGTACAAACTTCCTGAATCTGAACTTCCGCCCGCGGACCAATTGAACGTTTACGATTTTATTTCGAGCGGTGGTGCTGATAGTCTTTTGTCTGCTAAGGATAAGGAGATTACTGAGATTGATGATGTTGATGAACTTGCGGGTAAAATCGCAGAGGGAAAGTACACCGCGACTGAGGTTATTACTGCATACATCAAGCGTGCTACTGTTGCTCATCAGTTGGTAAGTTCTCACAGATTTTTAAAAAATGACATACTTGCTGACATCAAAAGACCAACTGCTTCTCTGAGGTAGTCTTTGAGCAAGCTCTTGAACGTGCTAAATTCCTTGATGAGTACTACGCGAAAGAAGGCAAGACCATTGGCAGATACCACGGAGTTCCTTTGACTTTGAAGGATCAATTCAATGTTTATGGCGTGGACACTACATTGGGATATATTGGACGTGCTAACAACCCGGTTACTGACAAGTCCAAAGAAGCTGTTCTTGTTACAATCTTTGAGAAAGAAGGTGCAGTTGTTATCGCAAAGTCTAACTTACCCCAGAGTATTATGGTATGTAATCAAGTGACGTATTTCGTGTTTAGAAAAGCCTCTAACAGTTGTTGAAGTGGTGCGAGTGCAACAATCCTTTGTGGGGATTGACTGTTCATCCTCGTCGTCGTGATTTCACCCCTGGTGGATCTACCGGTGGTGAAGGTGCTCTTCTTGCTTTGAAGGGTAGCATTATGGGCTGGGGTACTGATCTTGGAGGAAGTGTTCGAATTCCGCAAATCTTCAACGGTGGATACGGTCTCAGACCAAGTGTAAGTAGTTTCTCTATCGGTTTTATTGACATAACGTACTAACAATTTAGGCCTGGCGTATCCCTTACGAAGGCGTTCCAGTTACCATTGATGGTCAGGAGCACGTTCCCAGCGTCATTGGACCTATGACCCGTACACTGAACTCGTTGACTTCCATCACCAAAGCTGTTATTGAGAACGAGCCTTGGACTCTTGACCCCAAATGTATTCCCATTCCCTGGCGTCAAGACATCTACGACGCGACTCTTAACAAGAAAAAATTTATCTTTGGAGTTATGCGTGACGATGGTGTTGTTCGCGTTCACCCTCCTATCGAGCGTACTTTAAATCAAGCCGTTGAGCGTCTCCGCGCTGCTGGCCATGAAGTCGTTGAGTGGTCCGCTCCTGAGCTTCACGCTGAGCTTGTTCCTATCTTGAACAAATTTTACACTGCTGATGGCGGTGAGGATGTCAAGAGTGATGTGAACAAGTTAGGTGAGCCTTTGATGCCTTATGTTGAGAGAATGGTCAACCGTGGACCTCCTATTTCGATCCCAGAATACTGGCACAACATGGTTCTTAAACGTGAGTTCCAGAAAAAGTATCTCGACAAGTGGAACGCTTCTGGTTCGCTTACTTCAACTGGTGAGCCAATTGATTTTATTCTCGCCCCCGGATGCCCTCACACTGCTGTCCCTGTTGACAAGACTAGGTACGTCACAAATGTTTCTGCTATTATATGGCTTTCCAATTAACGTTATATAGCTGGGTCGGATACACACGTGTGTGGAACGGTCTTGATTACACCACTACCGTCTTTCCTGTCTCCAAAATTGACAAAACCATCGATTCTCTCAACGAAGAACAAGCCGCTTACGTTCCTCGAAATGAATGGGATGAGGCTAACTGGCCAGTCTGTAAGTTTATCTTTTTTCTTAAAGTATCTCACGTACATGCGCTAACAAGTGAATTTTACTAGACAACCCTGAGACTATGGATGGTATGCCTGTCAACCTTCAAATTGTCGGTGGTCGCTTGGCTGAAGAGAAGACTCTTGCGGTTACTAAGATTGTTGAGGAGATCCTTCAAGGTTTATAAGGATCCAATCCAGCATGTTCTAGATATCATTTTCATGACCATTTGCATTAAAATTAGAATGCACTGATAAAATTTTAATATTTAATATTCTTCGTTTCATCATAGATATCTGCTGTTAGAAATAGTAGTAATGTATGCCTACATTTATTATACGCTAAAAATACACAGTGTCTAAATCCTATCCAATTTCTAATCATGACATATCCATCGCATCTTCTGTAGTAGTAGCCGGAATCACTGGTGCATCTGACACTGTAGCCGGTGTAGCCCCACCAAGAGTAACAGCCCCACTATCACCAATATATCTGTCTGAAAACTGAGAGAGATATGTCATACTTCGTTCCTTATCTAAGAAGAGATCGTAACTGCGCTTAACGTCATCCACTTCCACAGTGGCGGATTTGCGTTTGGCGGCAATTAAATGTGATACCGCAATAAGATTCGCCGCATATCGTAATGAAGTCTCACAACCAATCTTAGAAAGGATAGAAAGGGCATCCGGAGATAAATCGACCTCTTCCTCTGAAGCACGAATTGAAAGAATGTCAGTTATTTCTTCGGGTGAGTATGGTGATGTTGAAATGATAATCACTCTGTCAAGTAAATCAGCTGGTAATCCATGTGGCGATTTGTAGTTTGTTCCGCGAGTTCGAGAAATTCCACGGTTTGTAGCCATAATGACGACAGGAGCTAAATCGTCTTCTAATGCACGATTAATGTACGAAAAGCATTCTATATCCAACATGTGCACCTCATCAATAAATAGTACACCAGGACAAATATCTGCTTTTCCTTCTTCTTTCCACTCGCCAACTTTTGTATTGATTTGATCGCGAACTTCGGATCGAATTTCGCCAGTGTCACCAGAGAAAAGGGCTAAGAAGCCTTGAGTTCGAGAGTTAATGACATCAATTTCGTGCAGCGAGACTGTGTGAACTGTTTCCTTTCGCTTCTGAATTTCACCTTCAGGACATTGCACAAACTTGGTATCGGCACCCATAGCATCATAATCGCGAGCGCGCGCGTAAGATCGTCCTAGTCGAGTGATAGATCCAGATGCTTTGTCGATAGATATAACGTCGCCAGCTAAAACTTTCTCTTTGCTTAAAGCTTCAATCATTTTTGTGCCTAAATCATATACTGTTTCCATGTCTGTTGTTTTCACTGTCAATTTTCCTTGCTTGTTTCCCTAGACAGAATTTGTTAATTATCATTCCATAAAACTGAATCACTGGTAATTCTTACTCCTGTAACTGATCTATCGATCTGAATTTCAACCACTTCACCTTCAATAATCTCACTTTCTTCTTTGATTCTGACACCAATAGACTTTCTGAAAGCTTGAGTCAAAGCCTCAGTTTTGCTCATTTCTAAACTGAAAATTTCTGATCCAGCAATCATCGTAAAAGGAACATCCTCTCCTAGACTCTGAGCAATTCCCATAGCAATCGCAGTTTTACCCGTAGAAGGAGGACCAGCAACAAGAACAGCACGGCCAGCAATACGACCCTCTTTGATCATTTGCAGAATCACAGCAGCGGCCTTTCGTGCTTTGAGCTGGCCAACCATACCCTGGGAAGACGGTCGTGGTGTGAGTGAAGCATCACTTTCAAGACCGAGACCAGTGATGTGCGAGTGCGAAGCAACCAGTCCCAAACTCCGTAGCTCCTTAGCTTGTGCTATACTTGACAAGGCCTAATTTGACACGATTATTAGAGTTCTAATCCTGATCAAGTCATCTATAACTTACCATTCTGTGTTAAGAAGAAATCAGAGAAAATATAAAGCGCGTTAAAACTAAAAACGACCGTAATCAAAAATTCAATCAACGCGGTTCAGAATTTTCTTTCGCAACAAGTCGTTTGTTGATAGAACTTGTTGATTCGAACTTTCAATTACAGATCAAGACAAATTTTGAGATGCAGTGCTCATAGTGCGTAACTTTCATCCTGTGCGTAGTTTTTAGTCTTCAGTGCTCAGTTCTTTGCACGACTAGAAGCCCTTTACGGCAATCTTAGAATTGACAACCGTAACTATAGTCAGATATTTTCAACCATATATTAATATTTTTCAATAGTTTAGTAATTTAGTAATACAGATATATTTATTTAGTTATATACAAAATTAGTTCTCAACACTCAACTTTTAGACTTTAGCACCATCAGCAGTTTTCTTCTTTTTCTCTGCGGTGAACCAATTCATGTATCGTTTTGTAGCCTTCCATAACTCGGTACAAAGCATCCAGATAACAACACCAGCGATACAAAGTCCCCATTCCCAACTAATTGGCTTCATCATAAATATCTTGATATTAAGAGTGGGAATGTAAATCATAGGTATGACTGAGATAATGCCGATAAATACCGCATAAAATAAAAATTTGTTTGCGTAGAGATCTTTAAAGAAGTTAGACTTCGACCTTCTTCCACCGCTTAGGGAAAATAGAGATCGGCGCAGATTTTTGAATTCCCAAGCTGAAATAAGGATAAGCCATGTCAACTGAACAAACATAGCAGAACGTGCACGGAAAACGTAATGACACGAATCATTGTAGTGCTCATTACAGCCAAGACCCAGTTCGTGATTTCCTTTTCCATAAACTATGACAGAGCTAGTCGCCAAGCAAGTTCCACCCATAATGAAGCCATTTATAAGCGTGTCAAAAAATACCTCTTTCGTAAAAACTCCAAATTTACTGGTATGTGGCTTTCTCAGCATAATTTCATCACTCGCGGGCTCAAGACCTAAGCCATAAGCAGGTCCAGGGGACGTTAGCATATTTATCCACAAAATCTGCAACGGTGCTAATACAAAAACTGAAAGATTAGTTTCGTCCTTGAAAGCAAGGCCAATCATGAGTAAAACGACCTCTGCAACATTCGATGTCAACAAGTGCAGAATAAACTTTTGAATATTGTCAAACATTCGGCGGCCTTCTTCAATAGCAGCAACAATTGAAGAGAAATTATCGTCAGTCAAAACTAAATCTGAAGCAGCTTTTGCGACATCTGAGCCTCCTAAGCCCATCGCAATACCAACATCAGCCATTTTCAAACTTGGAGAGTCATTAACACCATCGCCAGTCATAGCAACAAACTTTTTGCGTCTATGAAGTGCCTCAATCATCCGCACTTTTGTGTGAGGTGCGCAACGTGCAATTACACTAGGCAGAAACTTGAGTTCGTCGATTTCTTTTTCTGAGAGGGCGTCGAATTCAGAAGCCGTCATGACAAGAGTTTTAGCTTCGTCAGCAGATAAAAGGCCAGAAATCTCCGGAATAATGCCAACTTCTCGAGCAATCGTCGCAGCAGTTCCCGGGTGATCACCAGTAAGCATGTGCACTTTGATTCCTGCGGCTGCACAAGCTTCCACAGCAGCTTTCGATTCGTTGCGCGGAGGATCATAAAGACCAGCAAGACCAAATAAGGTGAGATTCCTCTCAACTGAGTCACGCGAGATTGCATTGTAAGATATTTCAGGCTCATCCTCAACACGACCAGCAATGGCTAGAACCCGCAATCCCTGATTGGCGAACGAGTCCACTGTGTTCATTATCTCTTCCTTAAGCTCCGGAGACAATTCTTGACATTTATCACCATAACCAACAGATGAACAAAGATCAATAATCTTCTCAACAGCACCCTTTGCAAATATTTTTACAGTTCCTCTTTCATTTGTTCCGACAGTAGGACTTTCAAAAACGACCGACATGCGCTTAACTTCAGAATCGAAAGGAAACTCAGTAAGTTCCGTCCAGCCCTGTGAAATCAAGTCTTTCTTCCCATATGTAAAACGATGAGCAAACACCTGCAAAGCAATCTGCAAATAATTAATAAAAAATTTAGAGACACTCAAAAGCTCTACATACTTCAGTAGAATCACCTGTAGCAAGCCAAGTGTGTTTGTCATGATCGTAATGAACCGTGGCTAAATTACAGAGTGCGGAAGCTTCCAAAAATGCAGAAAGCTGGTCAGATATTCTATCAAGCATTGGAATCGAAGAAACGGACACCCCTTGAGTTTTTTTCTCGTCTCCAGAGCGCGAAATGTTCGAAGAGTCTGAAGAGTGTATTGTTTGTAGTACAGCAAGAGGTGGCATGTCACTCTCATAAGACTCCTCCATAAAATCAGTCAACAGGTCTTCTATCGCCGATGAAGAAAATGACATAGTACCAGATGTAGGATCAAACGGTGATTCAGTACCAGTCAAAGAGTATGTTCCAACGCCAGGAATCCAAGCAGTGCGAGCTAGCATTTTTCCTTGGGTTAAAGTACCAGTTTTGTCCGAGCATATATTGGTGACGCCTCCCAGAGCCTCTAAAGCATCTAGCTTACGTACAATAACTCGCTTAGAAGCCATTCGTCTCATTCCCACCGCCATGGTGATTGTCAGTACAGCAATCAATGATTCAGGTATAATAGCAATTCCAAGCGAAATCGCATAAATAGTGACTTCGGTTCTTGCTTGAAGATCATTTGATCCAAATACAATTAATGCCAATACACAGGCTAGAAGCAGCAGAACATATGCAAGCGCAGAAAGTCGACGCTGAAGCGGAGTTCCATTGGTCAAACCAAGAAAACCTCCAACAATATCCCATGTACGTAGACCAGCTCCCTTCACAGGCGCCATGGGGCCGTACTTCCGCGCATTCATGGACCTTCCTTTTTTCTTCTTCTTTTTGCCATTCAAAGACAGAGCAATCTTTCCAATCTCCGTGTGCATTCCAGTAGCAATTACAATACCACGAGCGCGACCTTTAGTAACAGTTGACGATGAGTATGCAAGGTTGATGCGATCACCAACACCTACAATCTCAGAGATCGGAAAAACAATGTCATGATTTTTAAGCACGGGGAGAGACTCTCCTGTTAAAAGCATCTCATCAGTTTCAAAATTCATCGAATCAATGAGCCTAATATCTGCAGGTATAACATCTCCTGTCTTGACATCAACAATATCGCCGGGAACAACATCAAGTGCAGGGATGTGGTTTGACACGCCGTCACGCACAACAGCAGCAGTAGGTGATGACAAAGATCGAAGCGAATCGATAGTCTGCTCGGCACGATATTCTTGGAACACTCCCACCGAAATGTTCAAAATAATCACAACAGTTATAACTCCACCTTCAACGTAGTCTCCGACGCCATAAGACAAAGCCATTGCAACCAATAGCACAAAGCCCATAGCATTCAAACATTGCCGCAAAAAGACTCGAAACAAGGAAACTCCAGATTCACTGTCCAGCTTGTTTTCGCCATTCTCATCAAGGCGTCTCAAAACGTCTGTAGTTGTGAGTCCCGACTCGAGATCCGTTTGAAGGCATTCTGTGGAAGAATCAGTATTGCGTAATTTTGTACAGTGCATACCACACTTCAAACATACCTGAAATATCATGCACAGAAAGCTGATGAGGAGCATTCAGGAAATCAGTTTGACTCATTTGATTCTTCTTCACACCAGCCATCGCGATAGTATTCTGCATGTCAAAGGCGCAAAATGTTGCAAAAAAAGGACTGGCGGTTTGTAATTGATAAAAGAGCTACTGCAGACAAAAGTAGCATCTTTTATATACTTTCTAATACAAAGAGTGAAAAGAACAAAATGAAAATGGAAGATGTGAAGGAGCGAGCGGGGGGTACTTTCAGGAACCATCACGTCTCCGCTTCATTCACGGGTGAGTCACGATAAAACAGCAATCATCCGTGAATACAAAAAAAAGACATAAATGCACTGAAACGACTGAAACCGTTCAGCATCTTCCGTTTTTGCTATTATCCTGAAAAAAACCGTCTGATTGTTCTTCATAGGCTAGACGAAGACTTGAGTCGGAGTTTATCTTTAATCAACTTGGGGCGGCGCACACACTTTCTCCGACGATTGACGGAATTTAAAAGCACGTGACCAAAATGTGATAAACCGCGACGACGTCACAATAAGCCGCTTCGCTAGGTGAGTTCGTGAGTGGTATCATGAGTTTAAGTTAGATGTGGGTCTGATCGCATTCAGATATCAATTGAGCTACTGTTCGGCCACTATGCAAACCTGCTCAATCCCTATTGAAAATATAAAATACATCGACAAGGAAGACATACACTATTAAAATTCGCCTACGCTTTAGAGTGTCCTTCAGCTAAATTGAAAACGTGACCAGGAAACCGGAGGACGCGTTCTAAGTTCCGATGTGAAATAATACGTATATTCATTCTATAAAAGCTCTTGGCATAGCCGGCGACCGCACAGTCAGGACCAACACAAAATAGGTTCAGCAATCCATACACCTTCAAGTGCAAACATAACTTACACATCCCGAAAACTCCCCGACCCGTAAATGGTAACAAAGAACTTTCATTACTAGAACTGAACCGCTTCGACTTGAATCACCACAAAGATTTAAGTGTAAATTAAGTTCACCAACTGCAAAGAGAACGTAACAACATATCAATCCATACTTGCTAGCGCCGTTTATGTATTATTCGTCAGAGGCCAAAAATAGCAAATCTGATTAAAACGTCTTTATAATGCAAATTAAAAAACTAGCAAGTCCGACATGCTTAATACTTCACATCGCTTTAAACGAGCATATTGTCTATCATTTTCTTTTCGCGCACTGGAATGAACCATTGCATCTTTCGCTTGATAGCCTTCCAGGCTTCGTATCCAAGAACCCATACAATGACCATAACAAAACAAAGTCCCCATTCCCAGCTTATAGGCTTCATCTTGAACACATTGGTGTTAAGCTTGGGGATATAGATGACGGGGAAAACAGAAATCATGCCAATCACAACTGAATAAAACAGAAATTTGTTCGCGTAGACATCTTTGAAAAAAGGGAATGCAGAAGTCTCGTTGGTATTCAATCGGAACATCGAACGACGAAGATTCTTATACTCCCATGCAGAAATGAGAATAAGCCATGTGAGTTGCACAAAAATAGTAGCGCGGGCACGAAACACAAGGTTACACGATTCGCTATAACGTTCATTGCAGTCAACTCCAAGATAGCCATTACCTTTTCCGTAAACCACAATGCAGAATGACGCTAAACAGGTTGCTCCCATAATAAATCCATTAATCATGGTGTCCGTAATAATTTCCCAAGTAAAAACACCTTTCTTTGTATCATGGGGAACCCGCTCCATGATATCAGTACTCGCAGGCTCAAGACTAAGACCAAAAGCTGGTCCTGGTGAAGTAAGCATATTAATCCATAAAATCTGTAAAGGCGCAAGCGCAAAAACAGAGAAATTGGTGTCGTCTTTAAATGCAAGACCAATAATAAGCAAAATTACTTCAGCAACGTTGGAAGTCAACAAATGAAGAATGAATTTCTGGATATTGTCAAACATCCGTCGACCTTCTTCAATAGCAGAAACGATAGAAGCAAAGTTATCATCTGTCAAAACAAGATCAGACGCGGCCTTTGCAACATCTGAACCACCCATTCCCATAGCGATACCAACATCTGCCATCTTCAAACTAGGCGAATCGTTCACACCGTCTCCAGTCATCGCCGCGTAGTTCTTACGTCGATGAAGCGCTTCGATCATTCGGACCTTAGTATGAGGAGCACATCGAGCAATGACACGAGGTAAAGTCTCGAGTTTGTCAATCTCGTCGTCTGAAAGAGCATCAAACTGCGATGCAGTCATAACAAGGTTGCGCGCAATATGCGGAGGCAATGCATCAAGGTTTGGTGGGATAATTCCGACTTCACGAGCAATAGCAGATGCAGTGCCGGGATGATCGCCTGTCAACATATGCACCTTGATTCCAGCAGCGGCACATTCTGCAACAGATCCTTTAGTCTCAATGCGAGGGGGGTCATAAAGACCGGCTAGTCCAAGAAGCGTAAATTCCTTTTCAACTGAGGCACGAGGAAAATCGAGGTAAGAAGGTTTTGGATTGTGTTCCACACGTCTTGCAATAGCAAGGACTCGAAGACCCTGCTCAGCCAGACCAGTCACAGCATTCATGATTTCTTCCTTAAGCTCGGCATTAATGACTCGGCACTGATCACCATATCCAACCGACACGCAAAGATCGATAATACGTTCAACGGCTCCCTTGGAGAAAACGATGACTTCTCCACGGTTCTTGGCGTTGCCCGATGGTCCCTCAAAAATAACTGACATGCGCTTCACATCAGAATCAAACGGATACTCGGCAAGTTGAGTCCACCCTTTAGCTAAAAGATCTTTCTTTCCGTAAGAGAAGCGATGAGCAAAAACCTGTAAAGCGATCTATATAGGATTTGTTAACAGTTTCCTCATAGCATGATTATATTCACTAAAACCTACCTCAGTAGGGTCACCAGTTGCAACCCATGATTTCTTTTCCTCGTCAAACCGAATCGCGGACAAGTTGCAAAGAGCACATGCCTCCAAAAAGGCAGAGAGATTCTCGGTAACCGGAGGGAGAACTGAGCTCGTCACCTCGATAGGAGAAGCCTTTTCATCAACAGGATTAATAGTTGAATTCGTACCGACTGATTGAAGCTCGTTGTAATCGCTTGAGAGTCGCTCAGAGCGGTTGGCGTCAGCTTCAAATGGGGTATAAGAGATAGAACCAGAGTTTGGATCAAGTGGAGTCTCTGATCCAGTAAGGGTATAAAGTCCCATTCCAGGGATCCATGCATTACGCGCAAGCATCTTTCCTTGTGTCAAAGTACCGGTTTTATCTGAGCAAATATTTGTCACGCCTCCAAGAGCTTCGAGAGCGTCAAGTTTACGGACAATGACTCGCTTTTTGGCCATACGCTTCATTCCAACCGCCATAGTGATAGTTAAAACAGCAATAAGAGATTCAGGAATGATAGCAATCCCAAGAGAAATAGCATAGATGGTAACTTCAGTCTTTGCTTCAAATTGGTTGACGCCAAAGACAATGAGAGCCAAGATACAGGCAAAGATGAGTAAAACGTATGCCAATCCAGCAAGTTTTCGTTGAAGTGGGGTTCCCACTGTAAGACCCAAGAAACTTCCTACAGCATCCCAAATGCGAAGACTAGCACCTTTCACCGGAGCCATAGGGCCATATTTGCGTGCATTCATCGATCGACCAGCTTTCTTCTTCTTACCAGACAAAGAAGCTGCAATTTTACCGATCTCCGTATGCATTCCAGTAGAAATGACAATTCCACGTGCACGACCTTTAGTCACAGTTGAAGATGAGTAGGCAAGGTTGATGCGATCGCCCACTCCTACGTCTTCTGAGAGCGGAAACACGAGATTATGATCTTTAAGAACTGGCAAAGATTCACCTGTAAGCAACGCTTCATCTGTTTCAAAGTTCATTGTGTCAATCAGTCGTAGATCAGCTGGAACGACGTCGCCGGTCTTCACATCGACGATGTCACCTGGAACCACGTTCAAAGAGGGAATGTGGTCTGAGACCCCGTCTCGGACTACAGCGGCGGTAGGAGAAGATAAAGAACGTAAAGAGTCAATTGTTTGCTCTGCACGATACTCCTGAAAGACGCCGACGGAAATATTGAGAATAATTACAGCTGTAATTACACCACCCTCAATATAATCACTGACACCGTATGACAGGGCCATAGCCAAAATGAGCACAAATCCCATGGCATTAGTGCATTGGCGGATAAACACTTGCAGTAAAGAGACGCCTGAGTCGCCATCAAGTTTGTTTTGACCGTACTTCTGCAAACGCTGATTTGCATCAGCAGTGGTTAAGCCAGCGTCAGAGTCGGTATTGAGAAAAGCTGTGAAAGTATGTCAGCAAGGCTACGAAACATAGGAGCAATTTTATGATAACCAAGGGGATAACGCACAGGCTACATCAGCCACAGAGAGCTGATGAGGAAGGTCGTTGTATTCAACCTGGAGAGTCTGAACTTTCTTCTTGTTCACCATGATTGATGAAAATAGTAGCGAAATTTACTGGAGACAGTTTGGATAAGAGAAAATAACTGCTACAGCGATTTTAGCTTGTAGATAGCAGGATTGCAGCTGGGGAAAAGAGGTGACTTTATATGCCACGCGCTACATGAAGGCCAAGAGCACTCTCAACAACGCCGTGAACGAACTGCCGACTGATATTACGCGCCATACTGCTAAAAGGTGGCATTTGGAAAAAAAATTAGTAATCCCTATGAGCTTTGCATACTATTCTGCGTCGATCAAGACACGTAACAACCAACTTTTGGGCGAGTGACGGGAATTTCGATCCCATTTTGCGATCTGAAAACAGGTCTCGGGACTCTGTCGCGTTCCGCGATGGACGAATGCCAAGTTAACGTGATCTTAGTGCGGCGCTGATGTGCGCGCTAATCCCAATTTATCTGAAAGTGCGGCTCAGTTGGAGCATGTGACCTTGAGCATGACCTTGTCGACAGTGACATCACTAATCCTCTATTTGCCTTTATAGTAGCATCAAAAATTAAACGCTTGTGCGAAAAACAGGATTTGTCGTTCCTCTATACATTGCTACAGGCAACAATAGCAAATAGCTTAAGTGCACAAACAGTGCAATTGACGATTGGGGACACAGATGCAGGCATGCTAAGGCTGGGCAAATGCTCCTCCACGCGAGAGACCTCCCAACGACCCATCTGCAGTCCCAATCACCAAGACTCTTCCCCACCGAGACCTTAGGTGTTGATCAGAAATATATCCAAGATATTGCATTATCGTGAGGTCTTGATAGTTGAGACTTTCGTTTATCAGTACATTTTCTGCATCTCGGCACCTTTTACTACGATAATAGGTCGATTAGTCTTATCACAAATAGTTGTGCCCACTCACGTTCTCGGTCATCAAGCGACATGTCAAAAGTTTACCAAATTTAGCTTTTCAGCACAGACTAGATAACTTAGCTGACCCATTTTCTTCTATGATAAGGGTATAATTATACAAGTTTGTAATTGCTCGCTCATATAGCTTTCCAGGTGTTTGTCAGTCCAGGTTTTCGTTTCAATCTGCTGGACGTTGGAAGCTGATGAAAATATATTAATTTTACGATTATAAAGCCAATTGTTTAAAACACCAACTCACGCCAGAGCGGAATCTCTGATTTTCGAGAATCTCGTGTATTTCGTCTTTTCAGTATAATTTATTTCAGCTAATACATAAATTAGAAGAGCAGCAAACCTTCATTCTCCATTTGCACTAAAATGTACATTAGATACTTAGTTTAAGAACACAGACTACATGAGTTTTAGAAATAGTTCAGTAGTCGTAGTTTCTCAAGCGTGGCATTTGGCGATACTGATTGGGTGGCCAATACCGC
>JAJLWK010000340.1:0-15716 GCA_030570675.1 Myxozyma neglecta | reverse complement strand
GTCGATTTTTGGTTTTTTTTTTTTTTTTTTTTTAGTTCTCGTTGGGAATAATTACGTGACTCTACCGAGTTTATTCTGAGCTTATATTTACGCTGTTTCGGTCCTTTCTTGCTTTTGCTGTAGTTGTATATATCCTAACATTGCTCGTTTCCTTATTACTTCAAGTATCAGCAGATTTACATAAAAGAACTCAGCAAAATGCCGATGCTCAAAGATCCGTCCACGAAATACAAAAAGTTCCCGTCGATGAACTTGCCGAATCGACAGTGGCCTTCAAAGTCTCTCGACAAGGCTCCACGGTGGCTCGCGACTGATCTCAGAGACGGAAACCAGTCTCTTCCAGGTTTGTGTTTTGTTTGTGTTTTTTTCGGTGCACAGGTGCTGACTGTTAGCAATGTAAAGACCCAATGTCCATCGCGGAAAAGACCTTGTTCTTTGACAAATTAGTCGAAATCGGATACAAAGAAATCGAAGTCGCTTTCCCCTCCGCCTCGCAAATCGACTTTGATTTCACCCGTTCTGTCGTCGCTCGTGCGCCTGACGACGTCTGGATCCAGGTTCTTTCGCCTTGTCGCGAAGAGCTGATTCGCCGCACAATCGACTCTTTGAAAGGCGCAAAAAAAGCTATCGTCCATCTTTACCTCGCTACTTCAGAGTGCTTCCGTCGTATAGTCTTTGGCATGTCGGAGGACGAGAGTGTCGAGCTCGCTGTGCGTTGCACTAAACTTGTTCGCTCTCTGACAAAGGATGATCCCTCAACAGCCGGAACCGAATGGCAATACGAGTTCTCTCCAGAAACATTCTCCGACAGTCCTCCTGAATTCGTCATCCGCATCTGTGAAGCCGTCAAAGAAGCCTGGGGCCCCACCGAGGAGAGTAAAATCATCTTCAACCTCCCTGCCACCGTCGAGATGTCGACGCCTAATGTCTACGCCGACCAGATCGAGTACTTTTGCACAAACATTACTGAGCGCAATAAAGTCGTTGTCTCTCTTCACCCTCATAACGACCGTGGATGCGCTGTCGCTGCTGCGGAACTTGCGCAGATGGCGGGCGCGGATCGTGTAGAGGGTTGTTTGTTTGGAAATGGTGAACGTACTGGTAATGTTGATCTCATCACTCTTGGATTGAATCTTTACACTCAGGGAATTTCACCAAATATCGACTTTGGTGACATCATGTCAATTATCAAGGTCGTTGAGCAATGCAATAAGATCCCTGTTCCTGATCGCTGGCCTTACGGCGGTAACCTTGTTGTCTCTGCATTCTCTGGCTCTCACCAGGATGCCATCAAGAAGGGCTTCAACACTCGTGAGGAAACTATCAAAACTGAAGTCGCCAATGGCACTATTAAATCTAAAGACGAGCTCACCTGGCAAATCCCTTACCTCCCTCTTGACCCCAAGGATATCGGACGTACATACGAAGCTGTTATCCGTGTCAACTCACAGAGTGGAAAAGGTGGTGCCGCTTGGATTATTCTTACTCAGCTTGGTTTAGACCTTCCAAGAGGATTACAAGTTGCTTTCTCAAAGATTGTACAAACTGAAGCTGAGAAAGTTGGTCGTGAGCTCAAGGGAAGTGAAATTGAGTCTCTTTTCCGAAAAGAGTATCTCGAGAACGGCATCATTCTTCACGATTACGATACTCTTCGCGTTGACGCCGACACTCGTAAGTTTGTCGGAACAATCGAAGTCGACGGTCGTGAAATCAAACTCACCGGAACCGGCAACGGTCCTATTTCCGCCTTCACCGACGCTCTTTCCAATGGCTTTGGCGTTAAAGTCGAAGTATGGGATTACAAAGAACATTCAATCGGACAAGGTTCAAAAGTACGTGCGTCGACTTTTATTGAGATTAAGGTCGATGGTAAAAAATCGAGATGGGGTGTGGGAATTCATGAGGATGTTGTTCAAGCTTCATTCCTTTCGATTCTTTCTGCATTTGCCGGATTTTTGTAAATTTTTTTTTACGATTGTATCTCACTCTATGTTTTATTTCCATTTGTCCTAGAAAAAAAAAGTTTTCTTTTACAAAAGTGTTTTTTAGGTTTTGATTATGTTTTTGTTTAGTTTTTTGGGTTTTTATTATCTGTGTTCTTTTGTTGTGAGATCTGTCATTGTTAATATGTGTCGTGATGAGTAAGTTTATTTTCGTTGGATTTCATAAATAATATCTGGGTTGGGTTATACATATCTTTTAATACTAACAAATTCCCTGTAGCTCATAGTTACGCAAATGGTGGAACGATTGAACATGATAGGTTGATACGTAATAGATAGATAAACTGTTGGTGAACTTATCCTGCGCGTGGATGATGTTTATTTGTAGCTTATTTAGGTTAGCCGCTCTTTTGCGAGCTTGTTTCTGTATTTTAATTCTATCTCATCCTAATGCCCGCCTTCCTGTGATATACCAGCACCGCTTCTATTCTACTTTTAGAGATAGCGATGCGTTTAAGAGAGTTACTTTTTTATGCGTTAATTATTTCTTGTACTGCTAAATTAACACTCGCAAGTACAAACAACTCACAACCTCCGCTGAATTCAACCATTGCCGAAACCGATTTACCTATCATAGATCTAGGCTATGCACGCTACCGCGCATCAAAATACAACGTCTACGGCGACTATTACATTTTTAAAAACATTCGATTTGCAGCTCCACCGATAGGTAATCTACGATTCCAAGCGCCGCGGCCGCCAATTAATGAAGCACAGGATGTAATCAATGATGGAGGCGTTGGTGCACTTTGTCATCAGGCTTTTAACCTACAGTTTAAACTTGTACAAGGAACGCAGGTTTTGAGTAAGCAGAGCGAGGATTGTTTGTTTTTAGATGTCTATGTACCTAGAGAAGTATTTTCGTGTGTTGATGAGAATGGTGTTTGTGGGAAACACGAGAAATTACCTGTCTTGGTGTGGATTTACGGAGGTGGGTATACATTTGGATTCAAAGCAGGTGCATATAATCCACGAGGATTGATGAAAGTGTCCCAAGGTAAGATGATATATGTGGCAATAAGTTATCGCGTCGGAGCATTTGGATTTCTTCCGCCGTCAGGAGATAAAGCGCAAGAAGCTTTTAACGTTGGATTATTAGATCAGAAATTAGCTTTAGAATGGATTCGTGATTATATCCATTTTTTTGGTGGTGATGGGGATTCGGTGACTGTTTTAGGGGAAAGTGCGGGTGGATCGTCGATTATTCATCATTTAACTGCTCCTTTTGATTCTTCGTCATTACCATTTCAACGAGCAATAATCCAGTCTCAAGCTTATTATCCTCAATATGACTCCAACATGTTGAAGACTCAGTATGTTGAATTTCTTAGACAAGCAGGGTGTTCTGAAAAAGACGGATTTAACTGTTTAATGAATCTTGATGAGAAAGTACTTGCAAAAGCTAATTTAGATTTTGTATTCTCAGCACCTTGGGGTACGTTTAAGTTTGGTCCGTATGTTGATTACCAGTATGTCCCCGATTTACCGCAAATGATTTTGACAAGCAACAATCATAAAACTCGAAATCAAATAGAGATCATGATTGGATATAACGCTAATGAAGGACATATGTTTGTCGATCCAAGTACTCACACGACTCAACAAGTTGAGAATTTAATCCAACGCACATTTCCAAATGCATCAACTGAATCAATTGATTATGCACGAACTTTGTACCCTAGAAACACTAGATTGATCTGGATGTGGGCGAGTCAAGTTTTAGCAGAATGGGCTGTTTCCTGTTATTCACTTTACATTAAAAATGCTTTCAAGAAAGTTTATATGTATCATTTTACTGTTCCTCCTGGTACGCATTCTGTTGATTTACCATTTACGTTTTGGCAAGGTTTGCATGGACCTCCTGAAATTCCTGTTGATAGTATTAATCCCTCTTTATTTGAGTTGAACTCATTTACTTCAAAATATCCTTTAAAGTGGATGGATACAATGGCTACTCAATTCCAGGAGTATTTAGTATCATTTGTACTTTACGGAGATCCTAATAAACTCAGTACATCGGGAGTCCATTTTCCTTCTACTTCTGAAATTTGTGAGGATAGTGGGCCAATGATGTTACAAGTGTATAAAGACGGATTTAGAACTGTCTCTGTTAATGAGAACGGTCCTAGACCTGATCGCTGTGAATTTTGGGGTTCAAATTGGTGGACTGGACGGGAAAATTCTGATACCTGTATTTCCAACCCTGAATTCTGTTCGGGAACTTACTGATATGACTGGCTGTCACAGAATACTCTTCAGCTCTCGAATGTACGCATGAAAATAGAATAACTGGTACGATAACTTATATACTCTATCAATACACTCATTACAAAATTGATCTTTAAATACGTTCAAGTATGCACTGAAATGTGTAAGGATAGTGGGCCAATAATGATACGAGTGTTTAAATACGGATTTAGAATTGTCAATGTTAATGACAATTGTCCTCGACCTAATCGCTGAGAAATTTGGAGTTCAAATTGATGGACTGGACGGGATGATTCTGATACCCGTATTTCCAACTTTGAATTCTGTTCTCATTTGAGAACCTACTGATAAGACTGGCTGTTGCAAAATACATTACAGTTCTCGAATGTACGTATGCAAATAGAATAACTGGTATGATAACTTATATACTCTATCAATACACTCATTACAAAATTAATCTTTATATATACTTTCTAGCAAGCACTGATTTACAGCCACACGACTTACAAAATAATGAAAACTCCGCCAACAACAAAATACAAATTCCATAATCCCAAAGCGCTCTAACAACTGTAGCAAACAAACCAAAAATAACGACCAAATCTCAAAGACAAGAATGCCAAAAAAAAACCAATGCTTTATATAAAAAGGCCTCTCAACCGCTTACAAAATATACTGTTAAGCTTCGCTGTAGATCAAACCGTACTGATCATTTTCAGCTTCTGTGCCTTTATGCGTCGCTGCAGAGACAGCTTGAGAGGTATCAATTATTGGTTCCTGTGATCTTGCTTGTGTCATAGCGTGCGGTAAACCAACAGCAGGAACTGCATCGGGTAACGCTAGTTGAGATGTAGTAGCAGTGACGGCATTATAAGTCTGAGTATTTAACTGCCCGTAATGAGTTCCGATATGTGCACCGTTTGAAGTACTCGAATTGCTAATCAAGTTTGATGCTGTGCGATACGGCTTTCGTGCAACAGCCGCAAGTCCGTTTAAAACAACAGAAGCAGCATGGTCGATTTTATTATGACAGTAAGGTTCAATCCAGCTAACTTTCATGCATCTCTCAACCAATCTTTTTGTAGTTTCGGAAACTGGCAGATATTGGCACAATTTGTTTTGACCAGATAACGATTGTAAAAGTTTTACAATTTCGTTTCGCTTATAATGCGTTTGTCGAAGTTGTGTGAATGCTAATAGTGGATGTAAAACTCGAAGAAAAGTGTGTCGTAGTGTTTCCGCATCATCTGGAATGTCATTCAGATCGCGAATGAATACGTCCACTAAAACTGTGAGGTCGTTTGTATAAAAATATTCTTGTGTCGCTTCATGTGTAAAAAGTTGGTAAAGCATCTTCAAAATCAAAAGTTGTAAGCTTGGTTCTTCTTCTCGATTCAGTAGAATAATGATATTTGTGCCAAACGTTTTGAAAGTGTTACCCTTTTCAGAAAGTATTCTGATGATTTTATTGTCCGGTAATGGTTGAGAAGACACCTTGGCGCTGTTGTTCAGTAGCATGTACTGCTCATTTAAAACTAGAATGATCCGAATGAATGAGTAGCTATAAGGATCCGTGTCGTAATCCTCATTAGCCTCAATACAAGAAAACAGGTACTCGACGAATTCTTTTGGAATGGCTTTGAGATCTGTAAACTGTAACCGTTGAACTCTACACATCTCGTACAGCAGTTCTAAAAAGCATTCATGAACTCTTGGTTCTTCGTCTTTTTTATGCCAAAGCAATTCAATAACTACTGGACATGCGTTTTCTTCACCCATCATTTGAAAAGTATCTGTGTTTTGTCTTCCATCAACCAACAAAAGCACGCCAATTAAGAGTGTTATTCGGACTGGTAGTTGATCGTAATTCTGCACCATGGTTGTGATTAGAATCCTTCGTACTTGAATCTTGTATTTAGCAAATGTTGAGCACTCGGTGAATTTGTAACAACATTGCAAAAGATCTTGATCTCTAGTTAGGTATTCATCCATATAAGTTGAGACAAAACGAAGAAATGCGACAACGGTGGGTTCAATCGAATCAGTCGAATACGTCTGTTTCGACAGTAAACATTCCAACTCTGTCACACTTATTAGTATTTTATTACACTGTATAGTGAACGTCTCTTTTACTTACCATCCCAAAATTGCTCCTTGGTTTCCAATTCGTATTCTGCAAACTCCATCATGACTGCAACTTACGCAGTTCCACAAAAGCAAATTGGTTCGTATACAATTATACAGTAAATACAGCCAATTCGTCTTTCAGACACGAATACGTAGACAACAGTTATTTAATACATAAAACAAAGGTGGCTACCAGACGGTAGCAATGCAAATGTAGAACGGAAATATTATCTTGCTTAATTAAATGAAAGAGGTGAAAACAAACGAAAAACGACTGACGGCCAAAAAAGAGCGCACTTATTAAACCCCGTAGACTAGAGAGGACGCGCTTGCTTTGTTTGTTCAAAAAGAAACAAGAGTTTGGCTGAACAATGGGGAAGAAAATAAGGGAGAGGAGATAACCAAAAAAGAAAGTTGTGCCCGATGCTGCGGGGCAATTTCCGGATAAACAACCAGAAGGCAACGGGAGCACAATAGGCGATCGGCCAAGTTTACGCAGCTGAATGAAATGTGTCTGATGATTACTCTACTCGTTCTATTGTTCTACATCCCAGCATTTCCACATTGCCTTAAATAGATTGTCATTAGCAAAGCGCTAATTCTACGCAGCTAGTCGCTCGTATTCTGTCTGGTCTCGGCTTTCATTTGCATAAAAAAGGTGAAAGCCCTAAGCCTGGCGCTGAAATGCCTAGTTCGTGGGTTTTGGTGGCGCACTATGCCACAGCAGTAAATAAAATCCGAGCAACGTGCGTCGTCTGCCTGCTTGAACGAAATATAAAAGCAGGCCAAATCGAAAAATAATGACAATATCGCTGAAACTGAAAGCAAAGTGCCTTTCTTCTATGTAATTGTCATTTTAAGCTCTAAAACACTTCGTCTGAACTCCTCGAACAAACGAACCGAACGAAGAATGGCAGAGAAACCCGTTTGACTGCACGGAACTATTCTGATCTGCATCAGTTGAATCACGAATGCCTGACAGAATCCCCGCTTCTTACTTGTGTTCGCTGGCCAATGCCACGATTATTTACATCACTGAGTCAAAGCTATCTACCATTTCACATTTTGTGATAACTTCTATTCGCCAAAAGACTGGGTCTTATGAGTACAGATTATCTGAGACTGTCTAAGTTGCAGTCAATAGCTCAGTAACATCTTTCATGAGAAACTCAGGTTCACCTTCACCCTTGCATCTAATCTAAACTTTCTCTATGGCGTCTTCGTGTTGCCTTCTCCCCATTCGTGCATTAATTTAAACAAACTTCCAACTTGATACAGCAACTTCTTTCAATTTGTTATGTTCTATTTGTACGTGAACTTCATCTCTAACTTGATCCCAGTAAAGCATCTCAAAATCAGATTATATGTGAAGTGACTTTCGTGATCAAGCAAATGCTATATACCCTTGCCCTACTTTTGAGTTTGAAAACGTAGTTTTTAACGTTTAAAGATCAATAAACCTTAATATGACGCGTATTCGCGTAAGTTATTTCCCTTTTCAGCTGATAGTGAATTAATTTTTATTGGTATCTCCCTAACTTTCTTCCAGTTAAAAATAAGACTGCTTTTATGATGATGCTGCGCATTGTTTCTACTGATTGACTGATTTATAGTGAATTTGAGACTCTAGATATGACGGCAAATAAGTATTTTCCAAAGAACGTTTTAGTCAGCCTCTTCGGTCACAAACGTCGAGCGAACTCCTACCTATAATGACGCATTCGTACTGCAAAAGAAACGTCTACATCTAAACCGTCGCTCTGCACGTAAATAGTAGATATTTTAATACAAGTTTTGTGTATTAGGAAGAGTATACATGTTTTTAAACATGCCAAATGTAAATAATGTACTGTAAAGCTAAAGCCAACCAGTTATCCGTAACAAAAAGATTCTATAGAGCACCCAAAATCATTTAAACACCAAAAAACTATACAAAACAAAAAACAGCCCTTATAACAAATAGTAATATACCCAAGAAAATTAATTCAAACTATAAAATGCATGGTAATAGGAAGTAAAAAAAATGCCTTTCAAAAAAAATTCATTCAAGCAACGACACCGCTAGCTGTTCGCTGCTGACCCCAAAACTTTGCAATGAAACCGGAAGCCTTGTTTTTCAGCATTTTTTTATGCGAAGAGTGATGAACGGAAATGGCCGGATTTTGAGAGTTGTTGTCATCAAGACTGCAGACATATAAATCATCATTGACTAGACTTCGTTGACTACCGTGATTGGGATCACCAAGTGCACAGACTAACTCGTCCTCTGGAGTAGGGAGTGAACTAGCACTGTAGCTGACAGTAGATGCGATTGACGAAGTAGACGATGAAGTTGACAGTGCTGGAACTCTTGATGACATACTACCAGCGTGCTCGGGAGACAGCGGTGGAGTAATGAAGTAACCAGATCGGTTGCTTTGTGAGCTTTGACGCTGTATCCGGTGAGGAATATTGTGATAAAACTGTTCTTGTTGCTGCCGCTTCTGAAGAAGCTCCTCACGCTCACGCATTTGTTGTTGCTTACGAGCAAAGAATTCGCGTTCACGTAAAGCCTGTTCGCGACGACGAACATCAAGTTTGATAGGGGCCAGAAAAGGAGAAAAGTGCCGGAGTAAATCATCGGTGGTAATTCTTAGGTCCCAATCCAAAAGAAACAGCAACTGTCTCTCCATCAAATTAACCTCAGCCAACGAAAACAAACCAACGGTATATTTGGTCCAGTGTTTGTTCTTTGGTGAGGAGTCATTGAGGTTTTTGGCCGCAAGTATAAGTGCAGCGAGGAAAACACGGTGGCAAGTGCACGCTAATCCACGCGCCATTGACGGTAGCCGTGAGCGTAAACGCGACAGGTAAACAAGTGTGGACATAAGAGTAGGTACTTGAACGTTTGATCTCGTGACTAAAGTCGCGATGAAAGAAGTAAGCGAAGGCAGACGCTGGGCGGGTTCTGGTGGCACCTCTTCCGCTGGGGATGCTGGTGGAGAATAAGGGTAGCCGGATGTGGATTCGGCGTCGTCGCACCGAATAACAGTTTGTGTGGTGGAAACAAGGTATGCAATCATCTGAGGAGACACAGGAGAGGCGACAAAAATGTCCAAGGCAGTGCGATCAAGGTCAAGCATGTTGGGAGTAAGGAAAGACAGTAACTGGAAATGAATGAAGAACGCGGACAGGTAGGTATAAGACAATTAACGCGACGATAGCAACGACCACACCGCCGACAAGGCACAATGATCACAGTGTAGATGATTTAAAGGAAAGACAGGACGAAGAGCCAACTGAGTCTCTTATGGCCCACTGCGGAGAAGCAGCTGTTAAGTACTGAGCGGGCGGCAAGGAGGCGGGCGAGAAAACCAGCCCCTCGCAGGCAAGTCTTTCTCCTCGCTTGTCCGTCACCCGCCGCAACTGAACTCACCTCGCGTTACCTACGATTTCTCGCCCTCTGGCACTCTGCCCTCGTTTGCGCTTTCTACCACCGTATAAGCAAGCATCTCTCTTCTCCTAATTGTTCATGCTTGCAAAATTCAAATATGAGCTATCTTTACGCGAACACTAAATGTCTTTTTTAAGTATGAACAGCTAGATCAGTCGGGAGGCTTGGTTAGATCTACCTCAGCCAGCCTTTGGCCAGCTAGCCGCGCTAACTATATTCGGATAAACCCCTGGCTTTTGTGTGGCGGATATTTAGGTTTTTGCGTGAATGTGGCTGGGCTCCAGCCTCAAAGCGCCGCGATCGTGCGAGTGAACCAGCAGTCAAACGATCAGTCAAAGAGCTGCCGTTTTGTTAGACATTATGGATTATTTTTAGGAGTTGTTGTCTCACTCTGCCCGTTAATGAATGTAAAGTGGTAAAGCGCAGGCACTCATATTTCTCCGACACGCGATATCCTGTAACAAGGTTGGAATGAGCAGTAAAGTTACAGATCTAAGCCGCACGTTAAACGGCACACCCCCTGAGCAAGGCCGGTCTGAGAGTGAATTTCTTGCTTCAAAGTTGCCTTTCAACATTCCGGTGCTCGCCTCCTTCCTTCTTTTTTACGTGCCAACGCGTGATTGTCGCTAGAGCAAGTCGTCTCGTCTGCTTTTCTGCTGTAACGTGCCTTGCATGAAAATATCCACAGGTTTGGACGCGACACGACGCGCTTGGTAGAGCAATTGTTTTTGCACTGGTACTGTTTCACGATAAAAATGTTTAAAATCTGGAAAACGAATGGTAAAAGCAATCAAAGACTAAAGCTTTACGATCAAAGCACTGTAAAAAAAAATGGAAACTAGAGTCTGACGCGACGCGTTCAAGCGATTCCTACATTGACTGCATTTTTTCGGTCTTGTCTCTCTTGACCAATGCTTTCAAGGTGCAGCACGGACATTCTGTGCGTTCTTGAAGTTCTGAAGTTAGTTGGCGATCCAAAGCTTAATACCCAGGCTCCGACAATACTGGCAAAAAATATCTATACTGTATGGTTTAATAGCAAGTTATCTTTAAATTTGTGTAGTCTAGATATGTGCTTGAGAAAAAGTCGAGATTAGGTGATTCTAGGTACGGGCCGAAATGAATGCGCTAATTGTGAAGCGTTATCATTTGACAAAATTTAAGACGAAGTAGTCTGACTGCACCATGACTGTGCCTTCTTCTTACGTTTCTTTGAAGTATCCTGATAAAACTGATCTTGGTCAATGGCTACTACTCCCCTGATAATCGCAAAAATTAGAAAAGACTGTGAGTTTGAGAACAGCCGTTGCGTTTGTTGCCAGTGTTCAGAAAACGGATTCTGATCATATCGGACAGAATTAGACGATGAATTTTAAAAATATAGCAAAAAGAAGAAAAAGCCATTACTCAAGAATTTGGGAACGGATGCAAGGGCAAGTTGGGAATGACAGGTAAAGAAGATCGACCCACGTTGTCGTTTCCGAGAAGGTAAAGCTGTGCTGAATTTTGCTTCTCCTTCGCTGGGCTTGTTACTGAGTCCGTTACCGTCAAAGCTCTTCAATGAGACTTTGCTCCTACGGTCAATCTATTGTGGTAGCTCATTTCTAATCTCGTTTCTTCAATACTATAAATTAAATTTTTTGACTTGGTAGACTGATATGTTCAATAAAACTATTATCCGGGTTAAGCACTATAAAACTGTAGAGTGGTTTCGAAACTAGCTGAGTTTAGAGCTCGCACTGACTCATCCACACTAACTAACTGCGAATTGATTGGAAAAAGAAAGTTGAGCACTATTTCCCCCACTGACTGACTACCTACGAACTTTCTTTGCTTTTGCCCTGCAAAAAAACAGAAATTGGTCTCAACAGTGCTGTGTCCAAAGCTATGGGAAAGATGAGACGGCAATCTTTAGTTCACCATGATCTGTAACTAACTGCGCTACTGTTCCGCATAGTGTAACTGCATTCAAAAAATACTTGTGAGTTTCAGATCTTGTGGAGAGCTCCATATAGTGGCCGATTCAACTCATTAAAGAATAAGCGCAGTAGACCGACAAGGATAATAAAACATAGTGATGACCTTCCATCCCTATTTGCTTCAGAAATCAATTTGGACTTGTTTTGATCATAATTAATTTGTGCTACCTCTGGTCTTGCGCGGACGGGCGTCTTGGCAAGGAAAACCTAATCTACTTAACCAGTCAATCAGTTTTTCGCTGATCGGATTAACCATGTCGAGCAATGAGAATTTGTATTATAGCAGCGTAAACGGCCAAATGCTTTACACAATGTTACTTAGCATATGACAATTGTATGAAACATTTAATCGCCGACGACATCTCTTGTGAAGATTTTCTGTGAAGTTGACCGATCAATTTCACCCGCTTTTGCGATCTCGACTCTGGAGCCTTAAACTTTAGAAATCCATAGTAGAAATAGTGGGCTGGTCTGCTTAACGCCTATCAAACATGCTGTCTACGTTCCTACAAATGCTGACGTACGAAGCTCAAACTTACTAGGCTCTCACTAGACTCCAACTAAACTCTCGCTAGACTCCAACTAGGCATTTCTAAACCATCGCTAGTAGTCATCTTTACCCTTATCATTTCCTCTATTTTACTCAACTGTGTTGTTGACATTGCAGAAAACCAAAAAGACTGAAATAGATAGGATCTAGTCGTGAATCAAATTAACGGCACAGAGACTTCTGTGCGGCGGTACACGCCGTTAGCGGGCGTTCGCGGACCACTCCACTAATCTTATGTTCCACGTAGATCTGAGTACGCATGAGATCTGTCAACCTGAATGAGCAGCACTTGTTCAGTAAATAATGCTAAGAGCCGCCACTTTCTCCACTTAGCGGTAATCACAACGGCAGTTATAACTAAAGACAGGTAACTCGATAGACCAACGTACAATTTTCCCAGGTTACTCTCTAATTCTAGCTGCACTACTTGACTATCACACATTAAACATAGCCAGTTACCGCGGCCTTCGCCGACTATGAGAGTGCGGTGTCATAGCTTTCAGTAAATATTCCGCGTGCATAGTCATTTCCCTAACTCTTGAAGCTTCACTCATATCTTCTCCTGCTTCCAGCACTCGCAAAATTCCTGGTCCTCCACTCACACAAGTATGCTCTGTAATGAAGCTTCCAGCATCGATTATAGATCCCGGTGCTACACGACAATTATTACCTATCCTTGTTCCTCGTCCTATTTTGCTTCCTGCTCCTATGATGCAGTAATCTCCGATGACTACCTCGGGATCAATGAGAACTGTAGGATCGATTATTGTGTAGTTTCCAATTTTGATAATCTCGATATCGATGGTACTTGGAGATTCTAAATCGGCTGAAGGTACATTGATAGAAAATTCACAGCAATCTCCAATTATAGAATAATTCCCTATTGAAATCACCATACGAGCATTTTTATCGTCACTTTTTGACACTAGAGCTTTCTTTCTCGCGATAGAATCTATTTTAATACGCACTCGAGGATTCAACACCGTAGAATGTCCAATAGTCAGAAGAAGCTGTTCCGCCGAGATATCGTCGTCAATTATAATATGTTCTGAGATAAATGCTGAGGCTTCAGCTTTGAGCATTTCTGGTGCAATCATGGCTCATTATTTAGATGTTTTGACGTTTTCAATGTATGTCTTGCTGCCGGTGACAGAGATTGCTGTGCGTGTCTCTCGACGCGAGTATTGAAACCCTAATGCAACATGGCGCGTTTGATTGAATTGCGCGTCGCGTTCCCACCGCGCTCACTACATTTACCTTGATTAGGTCGAAAGCGATAACTTTTGATAATAAACTATTCTTGTACCATGTCTTCAAAGCAGCCAGATTTGCAATTTTCCGATCGCTCAGATGAGAATGGATTCATAACATTTTTCCGGAATCTACCGCCCCTCACTGACGCGAATCTAGTTCGAATATTTACGCGTGGTGATTACTACTCGGTACATGGTCAGGACGCCATCTATGTTGCTCGCAATGTATATCGTACTCTCACAGTTTTGAAATATCTTGGACACTCAGATCCTGAACGCGGTCTAGCTTCTTGTACTTTCACAGAAGCTGTATTTCGAAGCTTTTTACGCGACGCGTTATTCAATTTAGGACTCAAAATCGAAATATACACAAGCGCAGGGAAGAATAATTGGATTTGCAAAAAACGTGCATCACCTGGAAATATACAAGATGTTGAAGATTTACTGTCAAGTTCAGGTGACTCAAGTCCTGTAGTTGTTGCAGTGCGAGTTTCGTCTAAAAACGATCAAAAATTAGTCGGCGTATGCTTTGCTGATGCATCTGCTCGAGAACTTGGTGTTTCAGAATTTGTTGATAACGAGCTATTCTCTAATTTAGAGTCGCTTTTGATTCAACTTGGTGTCAAAGAAATTTTGCTTCAACAAGATGAAGCTAAAAAAGATTACGATTTAAAGAAAGTCCGCGGTATTGCAGATCGTTGCGGAATAGTAGTAACAGAAAGAAAGTTATCAGAATTCAACTCAAGAGACATTGAGCAGGATT
The DNA here is from genome assembly GCA_030570675.1 of Myxozyma neglecta. Taxonomy (NCBI): domain Eukaryota; kingdom Fungi; phylum Ascomycota; class Lipomycetes; order Lipomycetales; family Lipomycetaceae; genus Myxozyma; species Myxozyma neglecta. The sequence goes on along the minus strand of JAJLWK010000340.1, from coordinate 1,400 downwards.
TATCAAGATTGTTAGAAGGTTCATTGTCGCCATCGATGCTACCTCAAACAAGTTTGAAGAATGCCATGTCAGCGGCAGCTTGCTTGGTCAGTTATCTATCGTTGATAAGCGACTCGACCAATTTTGGCCAGTACAGACTTTATCAACATGACCTTTCTCAATACATGAAACTTGATTCTTCGGCCGTCCGCGCCTTGAATCTGATGCCAGGTCCCAGAGATGGTGCAAAGAATATGAGCTTGTATGGCCTTTTGAATCACTGCAAATCGGCTGCCGGATCAAGATTACTGGCCCAATGGCTCAAGCAACCATTGATGGATTTACAAGAAATAGAGAAAAGACATTCAATTGTTGATGTACTAGTAGATGATATACAACTTCGTCAAGCTTTACAGGAAGAACACTTACGTGCTATACCTGACTTTCACAAAATTGCTAAAAAGTTTCAAAAGGGATCGGCTGGGTTGGAGGAAGTTGTTCGTGTATACCAGACGGTGATTAGATTGCCTGATATGATTGAGACATTGAAATCAGTTGAGGATGTTCAGAAATTTGATTTAATGTCAACATCTTACACTAATGATCTCGAGCAGTATAATGATGGGTTGCAGAAATTAGTTGAACTCGTCGAGACGACTATCGATTTAGATGCACTTTCAGCTCATAAGTTTATAATCAAACCTGAATTTGACGATTCTTTACGGGAAACGAATGAGAAAATCATTGAGCTTGAAGAAAAGATAAATGAAATGCATCTTGATGCTGCTGATGATTTGGGATTGGACGCTGAGAAGAAGTTGAAGTTGGAGAAGCATCAAGTGTTCAATTGGGTTTTTAGAGTCACCAGGAATGTGAGTATGATAGTGTTTTGAAGCTATCGTTTCTCTAACGACGTGTAGGATGGCTCAGCAATTCGTGGAAAACGCAATTATAAGGAGTTATCGACACAGAAGAATGGAATTTACTTTACTACAAGTCAACTTCAAGAGACTAGTGATGAGCTTAAGAGTTTAGAAGATACCTATCATCGTATGCAAACAGGTTTGGTTCGGGAAGTTGTTGGTGTTGTTTCCACGTACTGTAATGTGTTTGAAAAGCTAGGTGCAGTGTTGGCTCATCTTGATGTTATGGTTAGCTATGCCCATGTTTCAAGTACTGCACCTACTCCGTATGTTAAACCTAAGATGAATTCTAGAGGTACTGGAAACACTGTTTTAGTGGCCGCTAGACATCCTTGTATGGAGGTGCAAGATGATATGACTTTTATTCCTAATGATGTCTCTTTGGTTCGTGGAACGTCTGAATTTCTCATCATTACTGGTCCGAATATGGGAGGAAAATCAACTTACATTCGACAGATTGGCGTTATAGCATTGATGGCGCAGGCTGGATGTTTTGTA
>JAJLWK010000339.1:0-15756 GCA_030570675.1 Myxozyma neglecta | reverse complement strand
GCAGCAACAGCATGCTACAGTCATTGATCTCGTAACTTCAAGATGTGTCAACCCGACAACGAAGAGACCTTATCCTACAACTATTATTGAGAAAGCATTGTCTGAACTTGGATTTAATATTGTTGGAACAAAAAATGCTAAAGCACAAGCTTTAGACGCAATCAAACAGCTGATAGCTAAGCAAATCATTCCTATCGCGCGAGCTCGAATGCGTGTCCGCTTGACAGCCGATGCGAAAGAAGCCAAAAAATACCGTGAATCAATTGTGTCTTTAATAGAACAAATCGAAAGCGAAGATATGTCGCAAGAGTGGTCATGTGTGGGTTTTATCGAGCCCGGAAAGTACCGTGATCTCGGTGATGTTCTACAGAAGGAAAGTAAAGGACGAGCAAACATCGAAGTACTTGATATGGCAGTCATTCAAGAAGGAGAGGAGGCATTCTAATTGGTATATATGATTGTAGTATAATAATAATGGGATTGAGACAGCCAAGTTTTCCGATAGAATTGCGCAAGAACTTACTGGATATCACAGATTTGTAGCTTCCTGCATATTGACACCAAACACTGAAACTTTATGGTTATTAATTGTTATGAATGAGGTAATTAAATACAACGTCAAAGGATCAGGAAAAAAACCAGCTTAAAGATGTTTGAGATCCTCAATCATTAAATAAAATCGCTACCTATCACACAACGCTCAATAGAGTCTTTATCAGCCCAATCTTAATTGGAATCCGGCACCTTTTTGCGTTTGATCTCTAAATAATCCATTTTTCTCACCAACAGGAGATGCTAATAAGATTTGTCTATCATTATCCTCATCAAAACTCATCCCAGCAGGAGATTTCGAATCTTCGTGACCAGCAAGACCATGAGCACCAACTGGAGCTGCTGGACTTTGTTTTCCCCGACCTGATTTTGCTGTTGTTGTAGACAAATCTGGAAATGGAAGAAATTCACTTGGCGCTTTAGGTTTGGGATCTTCGTAGAAATAAGGATGAGATAGTGCTTCTTTTGCTGTAATTCGTGACTTTGGATCTAGTGTCAAAAGTTTAGAGAGGAGATCTACTCCTGATGACGTTAAAAATGGAAACTGCGACCGAAGAGATTTCGGTCTATTATTGTCAGTAATGATATAGTAGTCAGCAAACTCAATAAAACATACGGTATCCGGTCTTTAGGAGGGTTAATTTTTGATGAATGAGGTAGTTTACTGAACCCAGGCCATGTTTTATTGTCAGGATAGCCTAAATAATCAAAGACCTTGAATGAATTAGCTAGCACGTAAATAGTACCAAGAGCACGCACTCTTTTGATCTGATTTATTTCGCTTTGACCATCAAATAATGGTTTATTCGTCAATAATTCAGCAAATATACAACCAATAGACCACATGTCAACAGCAGTGGTATATTCCTTTGCACCCATTAGTAATTCAGGCGCACGATACCACAATGTAACAACTAATGGTGTCATTGGTTCAACAGGATCCGAGTAATATCTCGCCAACCCAAAATCCGCAACTTTGAGAATGGCATTATCGCTGATTAATAGATTTGAAGTTTTCAAATCGCGGTGAATGATCCACTGTGAATGCATGTACGCTACAGCAGAAAGAAGCTGCTGCATTAATGTTTTGACTTCTGCTTGTAAAAAAGGTTCTCGCATCGCTTTAATCACTTCTTGAAGATCATGCTCAACATATTCCATCACAATGTATATCCTGAATTGTTAGCAGTGTAAATTAATTCTTTCAAATACATACTGATCCAAAGATCCACCAACAACTAACTCGCGTATATCAACTATATTAGGATGATCGATTCTGCTCAAAGTATGAATTTCTCGTATGCTAGTTATTGGAAAGCCTTGTTGATTTTTATCCCCTTTCAACTTTTTTAAAGCGTATATTCCTCCTGTTTTGTTGTCCTTTCCCTTAAACACGACTCCATAGGTGCCTTCTTCAATATGATTTATCCACTCATAATTTTCGACACTGCGGCATGACTGTATCAATGGGGCTTGAAACTGTAACAGACCTTCATTGCCCACTAAAAATCTTGGTTCTTCGCGCCTTAGCTGTTTTGAAATCACAAGTTCTTTCTCAGTAGGCTTCTTAGGACCTACTTTAACCGTAGCCACAGAAGATGAGTTTTCAGTATCCACAGCGCCGTTTCCAGATACAGCTGCTTTTTTCTCCTTTTTCAGCTTTTTTTTCTTTTCTTTTTCAAGTTTTATCTGTCGCTTTAGATCTTCGTCATCATCTTCATCTCGCCATCGTGATCGTTTTTTGTCCATGATTCAAGTAGTCAGTAGATCAGTGCACTTTTGTTCAATCTCATCCGTGACAGAACTAATTCAAGTTCAATTATATACTGTTATTCAAATACATTCCACTTTCACCAAATTAAATAATCAGCTAATCACCTTAAGTGTGAGCTATTGCACAATTATCTTAATATGTCAAAATACTCTTAACCTGTGTAAACTTCGATATTTTAATGCACGTGATCTTCAATTTTGACATGAGATATATAGTTATAGACAGACATTCATTATCGAATTTGCGAACGAGATACTCACTATCAATGCAATTCTAGATTGTGTAGATGAAAGGAAATATGAGAGGATATATATGTCGGAGCAGTACTATTCAATTGCTGTCGCTGAGAGTTGGGAGTGCTGGAAGAACGTCAAGTGCTATACCGTGCCTGTCCACAAGATATGCTTCTACTATACCTGACATTTCGGCAAAGAAGAAGTCATTAGGAGATATTCTAGCCAGTGCAATTAAGGTATTCTTAGCAACTTAACTCAAAGTGTTTAATTTAACAAGTTAAGACTACAGGTCCAATCAGTTTAGCGGCTTATATGCGACAATGCTTAACCAACCCAGAGTCTGGATATTACATCAATAAAGATCCATTTGGTGCAGGTGGAGATTTTATTACGTCTCCCGAAATTTCTCAGATGTTTGGCGAATTAGTAGGGATTTGGGTTCTTACGCAATGGATGGCAGTCAGTAAACCTGATGAGACTAGATTGATTGAGCTAGGCCCTGGTCGTGGAACGTTGATGTCTGATATGCTTAATGCATTCAAGAGTTTTGGATATTTTAACAAGACCTTAAAAGAAATTTGCTTGGTAGAAGCAAGTCCAACGTTACGCGATATGCAGCATAAGTTACTTTGTGGAAATGAGCCTTTAGAAGTTACCGAGCTGGGATATAAGAGTACAACAAAATATGGGCAACAAATATCTTGGTATGCGGATTTAAAAAATGTACCAAATGGTAATATACGATTTGACTTTTAATTGTGTTTCAATTGACTGGTTATAGATGAGTGTGCCCCGTTTATTGTTGCTCACGAGTTTTTCGATGCACTTCCCATTCACCAATTCGAACATACTCAACATGGTTGGCGTGAACTTCTTGTTGACTATTCAGTCGAGAAAGTTGAGACGCCAATTTCACTACCAAATCAGACTACAACCGCTGACCTAAAAGCACCAAAGTTCCATTTAATTGTTCCCGCGTATGCTACTGCTAGTAGTCGTGTGATCCCCGCCTCTACTGAACGTTATAAGAAACTCCCAATTCATTCTAAGATTGAAGTTAGTCCGGAGTCTTGGGACGTGGCATTAGAGATTGCTAAACGAATTCAAGAAGTTGATGAAATGGGTCGCCTCATCAATGCAGGATCTGCATTAATTGTTGACTACGGTCCGGCCGATACTATTCCTGTTGACAGTTTACGAGCAATCAAAGAACATCATATTGTTTCGCCATTCGAGGAACCCGGTGCTGCTGATTTATCTGCTGATGTAGATTTTGTGGCACTAAAAGAAGTTGCTTTGAAGGAAGCGGGAATAGATGTTCATGGCCCAGTGGAACAAGGTGATTGGTTGCATACACTAGGCATTGGAGCTCGTGCTACGGTGCTTGCTAATAAGCAGTCAACTATCGAAGGAAAGGATCGAGTGGCAAAGGCTTATAACAGATTAGTCGAGAGGTCTGGTGGAGCTATGGGTAAAGTTTACAAAGTTATGGCGTTTACTCCGAAAGGATCACCTACCCCGGTTGGATTTGGCGGTGAAGTAGTTGGGTAGATTATAAAGTATAGTATATAAATGTACATAGTTTTTCAAACAGTAATCAAATAGTGCTTCTAGTATACATTAAATCTGCTAACATTTTTACACATTATTCTGGAAGATAACCAAATTCCTGCCTTCGAATACTGTCTCTGCTCGCCTTCTCTTCTGCAGTCAAATCTCTGAATTTCATTTCAACAGCAGCAACCTCATTGACGACTTCAGGAACTTTGTTCCGGCGAGTGTTCAACTCTTGTATTTGTCTTCGTCGCTTCAAAGTCAAGTCCATACCGACAGGATGGAAATAAGCATTTCCAGACTCACTGTCAAGTCCTAGAGTAATTGTGTCTGTGACTTTGCTTGAAATATCATAGTCACGAGAATGAGTAAATCTATAGACATCTTCGTCCTCCACGCTCTCTTTTCTTTCTTGTGCTTCTTCGATTTCTGAGATTGAAAGTTTATGTTTGAATTTTTCTGCTGATTCCTGGTCTGCTAGGAATATTGACATAAATGTGTTTTCTTCTGTTCCAGTCGGACGCGCTACTGCAACGTCATATCTTTGATCTGCTATTTCATCTTTACCAGTTACACCCGAACCCGCCATCTTTATTAACAAATAAGTTAAATCAAAAGACTCCACATCAGGAATCAGCGCCCATGATTCATCAACAGTCAATCCCTTCTTTGTGGGGTGTTGTAAAGTGGATAAATCCTCGCCAGCAAGTTTGAATGTTTCTTCAATCGATTCAAGTTGTTTTTTTGGATTGCTGATGTCTACTGCTTTCGAAGCACGAGCAGCACGACTTGCTTGACGCGCTTGCTTGACTGCATCAGTCGAGATATATTCCGTACGTCGCAAGAAAGACACACCGGGCTGTGATTTTGATACACCGCTGATTGAAGCCGGATCTCGTAAAAGTAAACGATCAGTTTCGTTCATTGGCGGTGGGTTCTTGTCGCGATACAGATCTATACAGATTAACACCTTACTTCCAAATTTAGTATTAAAAATAAACATACTCGTCTCATCGCTTTTATCAAAAACTCCAGAGATAATAGTCATATCGAGCGGCATTCCCAATTCAGCATCAATATCGACATTTAAGGGCTGTTGCTGCACCAGTGCTGATAGAAAACTAGACGAGGTGAAATTCGCTAGCGGGATTGGAATGTCAACTAGTTTTGGCGGACATGGAGGTGGCGGTAAACTATTCTGATACCGAATTCGGGCAATATAATCTTGTCTTACTGCTCGTGACATTGCTGATGTGTATTTTGTTGGTATAATGAGGAATCAAAGCGGTACTGAGTAGTGCACTATGTGAGCAACTGGGGTTTGTACGTATTTTGATATATCCCGATATTGTTCAAACAGCAGTTCACTATGCAATTATACTTATTATGCCGTCAAAACATGAAGTCGGCAGAGGAAGCTCTCGTCAAAAAAATAAATGTTGAATAACATCAGTGCAGATCCGCGTTTAGAGCGCTTGTCTCTTGATACAGTATCTGAGCATGTATTCACATTGTACTCGGAACATCGGCCTCCAGAGCTACAGCATTTAGGATACGTAAACCGAACTTCCAATGTGCTTCCTACGCCATTTGAATTTTCTTCTTTATTTTTAGATGAGTTGTTGCATCGCGGTCGAGAAGATGTCGAGAGTAAAGACATAGATCATGGTACTTTGAAAGAGTTGAATCCCATAAAGCATAAGACCAGACAGAGAAAGAAACATGCCAAAAAAGCAAAAGAGGAAATCGTTAGCGCAGAATACGAATTGCATCAATCAATTGAGTTACTTCATTCTCAAAAAGAGAGTAGTACGACAGGTGCAGTTTTATGGCAAGCTTCACCGTTAGCCGCGGAATGGATTTTAACCCCCGGTACTATTTTCTATTCTCTATTCACGAAAAAGAAAGATAGTAGTAGTGAACTGGAAGCAGATGATCGGTTAAAAGTTATTGAACTTGGGGCTGGCGTTGGTGGACTTTTGGCTTGTGTGCTGTCAATGCCATTTCTTGCCTCATCATTAGTGCATTTGAAGACACGGTCAAAGGCTGAAAAAGTAGTTGATTCTACTTTAGTTGATGGATTATATATAGCGACAGATCAAAGTCATATTTTGCCGTTACTACGAAAGAACATTGCAAATAACTTGCCAATTTCTCAAAATTTTATATTAAAAGCATCGGCCTCAACGCACGCAAAATCTTACGCATCATTATATCATTCACTGACCATACCCCGACATGATCTCTTGCCCCAGCTATCCGATGACTTGATATCTCGTCCAGATAGCAGAAACAGCAATCGATCAAGACAGAAATCTAAAACGTCAGATGCTGAAAATCATGAAAATGACTCGTCACTATCAGCACAAATAGAGGCTCTTGAATTAGATTGGGATCACGCAAAACAAGACATCGAATACATCAAAGACGTTTTATCAGTAAATCAATTTGACGTCGTGATTGCGTGTGATACTATATACAATGATTTCCTAGTTCGTCCGTTTGTTGAAACACTTTCGTTATTAGCAAATGAGCATACGCACGTCTTGGTTTTTATGCAAATGCGTGCTCATGACGTTTTGGAAGCATTCTTGAATGAAGCTATGGAAGTGGGTGGCTTTGATGTATGGATTGTTAATGCTGCACATCTTTCAGAGAAATTACGTGATGGATTTGCCGTTTACTATTTGCAAAAATCTAAATTTTGAGTATTTACAATCATAAATAATGTACAACAAGGACTATATACAGTATATATTTTTTTTGAACCAATCCCAACAAACTCCCTAAAATTTAATAATTTCTCAATCACAAGTTTTTACAAATTTCACTCCGTGAGCCTCTAACTCCAATGCACTATAGTACACTCATAACATGACAAAAGATTACCAAAAACAATTATGCAAACCCAAAATGTCTCATCATTCACTCTGTATCAGAAGCTCCGTCTTCAGTTTCAATGATGTCATGCAACCCGTCCTTAATGGGTTGATCTTTTTGCAAAGTACTTACGTACATTTTCGATCCAGAATCAGCTCTGTTGATACTCATTGTATCATCAAACTCAAGATCAGCTTTCTCAACTAAAGTATCCAACCAGTCACCATCAGTGAGATTTCTTGTTTTAACGATCGGTTGGACTTTCATTATATCGTATGGCGTTATAGCGTGTTCTTCAATCGAATCAGTGAAATTTTCAGCGTTATACATTAATGCAGAGTCTTGTGATGTTGAGTTTTTCTTTAAAGCAGATGCTATGCTAGCAACGGGAGTTAACAAAGTCGGTTTTTGTTTAGAATATGAACCACTGATAGCTCTTCTTGACATTGTAGGGCTGACAGGTCGACTCCGTGGAGTTACTGTAGTATTTGTAACTTGCTGCACTAGTCCTTGAGCAACTGAAGTATTTGAGTTTGCTGCGACACTCGAGTCAGTTTTATTGAAGCCAAAGATACCAGCAATCGAGTTCCTAATCGACTCTGCCAAACTTCCGCTGCTGGTATTATCAGTATTTTGCGTCGAACTCGGATAACTTGATAGAGGATAGACATCATCTTGATAAGAAGAACGTCGATGGCTCCCAGCCGCCGTTCTGCGCCATGGCGTCTCGCGAAATGCAAAAATAAAACAATTGAGAGCTCCACTGATTCCATACATAAATGCGGAAAGATAAGCCATCCAGATGACGGGATGAGCTTGATAATGTCTAGTGTATAATAAACATTGCTGAACAAATGGGGGCGTCCACATTATTACATAAGTAACTGGGTACATCAATAGGTATTTCACTTGTCGTAAAACAATGGTACGTTGCCGGTTCTGTTCGGACAGAGAATTTTCAATAACTTGACAAGGTTCTCGGTCATCGGCTGCTGAATCTGACTGAGATTGTTCGAAGCTCTCAGAGTTCTGGCCAGCAGATTGCAAACCATCTTTCTCTAAATGGTTTGCAGAGCTGCCTACTCTTTCAGTATCGCTGTTGCTCAAAGTGCTTTGTTGCTTTTCAAGATCAACATCTGCAGAAGTTTCGATGCCAATGATTTCAGATGCTTCCAACGAAACAGTCTGCATGCCACGTTGAATGACCTTGGCATTCCGCAGCACTCGACTAACGTGCCGATAAATGCAGACATAGACAACAATGATAGTAAAAAGAATGATATAACGTGGTATCCAAGCTAGAACTAGACGATACCAGATTGGCGAAGTTGGTAGATAACACCAGGTTGTGAGCTGGATGTAGCCAAGATTAGCAGCCTGCTGCCGATCCGGAATACCATCAATTTTATGGTTCGATTTGACAAAGGGTAAAGAAGCAAATAACAGAGAGAAGACAGCCCAGACTAGGAACAGTATTTTTCGGTATTTGTACAAACCACCGTACTTGTTTGTAGAGCCGGTGGAGGTGACCTGGGGGTACATGACAAGGAGATAGGTGTGGAGGGCGATTGCGAGGGCAGCAAAGTCGCCGGCTTCGATGCTGAAAGCCGCAAAGAAACCATCCGCTTGGCAAGCATGTGGACCTATCGAGTCCTCTCCGGTGGTCCACAGACGAATCGGATACCACATCAGTGTGACTGCTCGCCAGCAGTCGAAGAAAAGAAGCAGGAAGATGAGACTGTAGATGCGTCAGTGCCCGAGCCAGATAAGAAATAGAGAGATCGCAGAGAACATACAGATGCCGAAAGACTTTGTTGGGCATTCGGAAAAGCCAGAAGAAAGCCATGAAGCAGCATATTATAGAGAGCCACGAAGCTACAAAGCTCGTGATGCGGAGGCCATGTCGAACGTCTACTGTGAACTTGAACGAGAGATTGCGTCGCAGCAGCAGACTCGAACAGCAGCTCGCGACAACGCTCATTTAACTCGCTTGTATATACACAGGCAAAGGGTGCAATTAGACAATTAAAACACAGTTATAGCATAAATGGGTTAAGAAGACGAAGAAGAAGAAGACGAAGAAGAAAGAGCGAAGAGGGGCAGATAAGTCGAGGAAATGGGCTGCTGTTTTGTTTGGCGGGGAGCAGCTGGTCCGTGGGAAGATGGGCTTTTTACTACTTTGACAGGCAGGCGCCTTGACTGATTAGAGAAAGAGTTCCCGACAGCTTCCATCGCCGCCTCCGCCAACCCGCGTTTGCAAACAATGGAAAAAAAGTGCACGATTCGTCAAAAAAACAAATACGGAATCTACAACCATCCCCGCTGACGCAATTGTCGCGTCGAGCTCCGGGACGTAAAGAGCAAAGTGGGCAACGAAGCTCAGAAGTCTGTGCCTTTTTTTCACGTGCTCAGCCAGCTCAAAGCGTCACAAGCCTTAGGGCTATCTAGCTCATACGCCACGCGGCTTCGTCAAACTCTAACTTTGTTTCTCTTTGTCTGACTTATCGCCGACTGGTCGAACCCTGCGTTGGGCCGGAATACACAATACTACGACCAATTCTAGACCGGAAGGTCGTTGAGGAACGTGGAAACGTGTGGTGTGGTTTAGTTTTGGGTTTTTGGATCTGCAAGATGCGTGTTGCTATGTTGTGGTAGCGCAGCCAGCTGGAGGATTGAGACGAAGGCTAATTGTGTTTATGTTTTTTAACAATTGTGCTGCTTTAAAACCCAGCTCTTGCTATTTATCTCGTACAGTAGAACAACCTATTTATATCAAAGTCAAGTCCTGTTCTTTCTAATATACAAATTACATATCAGTAAGCTTAACATTCTGTCTTGCTTGCAACTGAAAATGCTGTCACTTTCTACTGGCCTTATCGCATGACTGCCAATATAAGGCCACTGCGATGGCTCTCCTGCGCTGCTCTCCTGACTGCGCCTTGCACGGCTTTAGACGGCTACAAACCCCAAAAGTACCAAAACTTGCATCTATGACGAGTTTCTGACCAAGTCCACCTTCACATCAAACTGAAAATGTTTTACAAGTTATTTGCCTTCTAGAAACTGTTTTTGTTGTTCAGTTAGCTATTGTTTCGGAGATTGGAAACGCTTTCAGTTAAGATTTGAGCCGCACACTGCCGATGCCTAACTCCAAATTAAGCAAGTGGAAACATTCAATATTTTCATCTGAATTTGGCCTGGCAGCTTTCATGAACTATCGTCGGTTATGAAGCGGGCGCAGTCTGCAAAGGGTAATTAATGGCACCAAACTATTGACGTACTACAATTGATTGTTTTTATTTTCATTTGATTAACGTTTTTGTGTAGCGTTTCTAAGTAATGCTTCTTTGACGAAAAAAGTTCGCGTAGCTGCTCATGAGTCGGTGAATCAATCCGAATCAGATACACCGCGAGTTTCGGAAACAAGGAGCAAGAAAAAGGATAAGCAAAGTACTGGGAAATCGGTTTTGGCAAAAGCAAGTTTGGTAGCGGCTGCTGAAGTTGTTGCTTCTTCATCTGCTCTTAATGTCACAGACGTCGAAGACGATGTTGAATATGCGATCCAATATGCCCCTGAAAGCGACTCTGATGATGAGCAACATCCAAATCAAGAAAACGTAATCACGTTTGATGAAGTGAAAGAAAAGGATAACCAGCCTGAAAGTGATCATGAACATATCATTATAAATTCTGAAGATGAAAATCAAGATGAGCCAAGGATAACGTCTGAATTTATGTATGTACACCTGAACTTTCATTATACGACAAACCTGACTTTTCTAGAAATCTTGATGAAAAAGTTCAGCTTTCTATGTTTTCCCCTTCGAATGAAAATACAATTCAATCGACCAATGTAGCATTATACGCCTTGTTCCACAATGAAGTACGTTGAAGAACTCTTTTGGAATATTTTGTTTTAACTATACACTAGTCATTAGTCATTCAGGGACAATACTCCATTTGTGTAATCAAAGGCAGCATTTTTTTATATGGTTCATCGCTCACTCCATCACAAAACTTCAATGATGTATACGCGCCAATATTTTCCGCACTACCTTCAATATCACCACGAATTACCGATGACGAACCACTGAACGAAGATACGATAAGAAACAGAATTTACAATATTATTCCCAAGAAAAAAGCTGGAAATCATGTGTCAAAATTACTATTGCGACCTTGCATATTTGCCATAAAGTGTTTATCTACTGGCTTTGAAGATATTCATCAAGTATTTGGGAAATCCCTAAATGTCCGAAAACCTGATACCTTATTAAAAACTGACGATCCAACAACATCACCAAAAAGCTACAATGTACTATATACTCTTCCAATCCAAGAAAGTCCTTCAGTATTATCAATACCAGCATCATGGACAGCGCAATTTGCTAAAATCACAAAAATGATTATTGACGGAGTTGATAGTCGAGATACCCGACATCCACGAATTTTAGTCTGTGGTGCAAAAGGTGTTGGAAAGTCAACATTTATTCGTGCATTATACAATCACATTCTCACAAACACAACATCACAAAAAACGAAAGTAACTCCAGCTTATTTAGATATCGATCCGGGACAACCAGAGTTCAGTCCTGCTGGTGTCATGAGTGTTGGCGTACCTGAGTCACCGATTTTTGGACCCTCGCAATCACACTGTTCAATGGAGGGCTTATCGAAAAAATTACATTTTGGATATTTATCACCGAAAGATGCTACTCTTGATTATCTGAAATGCGTCGAGCTCTTGTTGAATGATTATAAAGAGAATATTGTTGGTATCGCAAAGACTCGTGAAGAAACTCTTGAGGAAGGAAGTAATGACGATGATGATAACGAAAGTATATCAAGCGACATTGACGATGATCTTCTTGAAGTCGGCGATGACCTATCAACACCTACTCTTGGTTCGCTGAGTCAAGTTCCTCTATTAATCAACACATCAGGATGGGTCAAAGGAGAAGGAATTCGCATTCTAGACCAAGTGATTAAAACTACAAATCCCAGCATCATAATATACATAGGTGCACCACTTCCCAAACCAGGTCAATTAGATGTCAACTCAGAGTTAGCGGAAATGCTGTATAGTACTGCTGGATTTGACACAAAGGGACGGCTTGGACCAAGATTGAAGTTACTTTCTCCGTATACATCACAAGATGAAAGACCGCGAATAGCATCGCGATTCACCTCTGCAGATTTACGAACTGCGCAGATAATGTCGTATTTTTATTCAAAAGGAAAACAAATATGGAATTTCAGTACGCCATTAACTGCAATGAGACCATATGTTGTTCCTTATGGATCAAACTCTGCGAAGGATAGTAATAATGGACTTCATGCTATTGAGATTATTGGCAAAGAAGATTTCAGTGGCTTATATAACGAGCATTATTTAAATGCAATTAACGGGACAGTCATTGGAATTCACTGCGTTACTAAAGTCGCTGATCGAATGAGTAAAATCTCATATGAATCACTAGGTGACGGGATACCTGCTCTTCCCCTACTTAAAGAATCAAGCATTTTTTCAGATTATTCGCAAAATTTGAATTGTGTGGGTCTAGGAATCATTCGCGCTGTCGACAAACTTAAAGGACAATTCCATATTCTTACACCAACATCGACAATACTCAATCTACGTACTGCAATCTCAAAAGACATATCATCATTAGTTATTCTATCAAGAGGTCGATTGCCGTTACCGCTTTTTGCTAGTTGGGATGGGAAAAGCGATAATGTTGCAGGGATTCCGCTGGTAAAAGTACCGTATTTGACTGTTGATGATGGAGAAGGAAAAAGTGGGCTAGTTGCCGGTGGTCAGGCGTTGAGAGTTCGACGTAATGTAATGAGGAAGAATCAAGGGCGGTAACAGTCTCTTCAAGTATTATACTAGAATATGTTTGTATATAGGACAACCGGGATAATGAATGTAATGTAATTTTGGAAGCATGATTCATTGAAGACGATAGGTAATCAGAAAGATTAATGACGTCAGTCCGAATAAGTTTGGTCAATCTTGGATGCTTTCTTAACGTAGCTTTTGATTGCGACCGACCCCACTCTACCAAAAGTATCCAAGTTCTGCGCGAGCTAATAGGCTATGATGACTTTTCTGTAAGTTTTCTAAACTTATTAGTATATAACTACTGTAGCTTTTATTTTGAGAACTGTAGCAAAATAGTAGTAATTGATTCGCTTTAGAAAAGACCTAACCCGATGCTTTAATTTATAATCCTATTGAACCTTGCCCATCAGCATGACGTCAGACACAATACATTATAAATTGAAGATCTGGCACTTTTATTTCCAGTGTAAGCGTATTTAGTAATAAACAACGAGCCTGATAATGTCATCGCAAAGAGGTATGGCCAAGTTCGATACTATTTAATTGAATGAACAATTGTTGATTAGATACAGCACTCGCAATTATAGCTGGAATCGGACCTGGAATATCCCAAGGCGTAGCACGACGGTTTGCACAGCATTATGATCTCGTTCTATTAGGCCGTTCACTTGACACAGTACCATCAATTGAAATAAAGTCAGCATCATCAACATCACAAGTTTCAAATGACGTCGTCAAAAGTATTCTGAATGATCCTGAATTGAAATCCATTTCACCACCTCCGAAAATCTCAACTATTACAGCAGATGTGACGAGTCCAGATTCGATCGATCTTGCTTTCGCAGAAATTAAAAAGCTAAATCAACCAATTGCAGTTGCTTTTTATAACGTGTCAAGTCCATTCCAAGTCTCCCCATTTCTTGAAGTAAACCCTGACGACTACATCAAGTCGTTTAAAGGAAGTACTTACGGCGCTACTCTTTTCTCACTGCAAGTACTGCCTTATTTACTGGACTATGCTAAAACTCAACCAAGTTTGTGGCCATCTTTGTTATTCACTGGCGCAACGGCATCATACAAATCAAATGCTAAAATGAGCGTCTTTTCTTCTGCAAAGTTTGGTCTTCGTGCGCTTGTTTTATCTCTAGCTAAGGAATTTGCGCCACAGAATGTACATGTCGCAACTTTGAACATTGATGGTGTGGTGGATACACCTAGAGCCAAGGGTATCCTCAATGATGTAGAGGATATGAAGATGAACCCAAATCATATAGCTCAGGCGTATTGGGATTTACATGCTCAAGGAAGAAGTGCTTGGTCGGTTGAGGTCGATGTTCGCCCGTACGTCGAAAAATGGTAAAAGATTTGCTACGGATTTATCCTGGTACCTTTTAATCTACAATTGCAAAATACTTGAGATTCAATTTCATTTTAAACATCCACTTCACCACCCCCACATAAATACGACAAAAAAAACATTACTAGAAACCGTTTACCTCGCACTACCAGCTCCCCCACAGACCACTTAAGCAATGCTAAACACACTCTTCAACTGTCTAATAAGTAACCATTCCTCTCTTGTGACATCATCTCTGTATGCAGGATCCTTCAAAGTGTCAATAGACTCTCTAGAAATCTCCGAGTACAGGATGTCAGATTCATCAACATGTCGTCCCCATGTAGGTTGGTTAGCCGGTGAATCAAGACGCATAGCAACACCACCTTGTGCTTGTCCCTTCTTGACAATATCAACTGATTTGTGATTGACTTCAAGACTGACAACACGACCCAGAACCATGACCTGTCGCATTTGCGTAGCGGGATCGATCTTAACAACAGCAATAGGAGTACCAATACGTACACTACCTTCGGTAACGTCAACACCGATGATCATAGGATTTCGCTTGTTGATGATCTTAATAGTGTGAAGAATGCAAGGGAAAACAGCCTTGACAGCAGTCTCCTTTCGCTTAGCTTCCAAAAGTTCCTTTTGGTAGTTGACAAACGAGTCGAAGAGATGATAGATAATGTCAGCGCTGAAAATTCGAATTCCTTGCTGCTCAGCGTACTCCTCTGCTTCTTTGTCAATCTTGACATCAAAACAAAGCATTACTGCAAACTCTTTAGACTTCTCAAGCATTGTAGTTGCTTTCATGACATCTCGTTTGTACACAGGTCCGATAGAAATAGACATAACAGGAATCTTCATCTGCTTCAAGAAATCAAGCAAAGCTTCAAGAGATCCAAGAGTTGATGCTTGGACGCAAACTCCCTTTCCACTCTTGTCAATGTTACGCTGCATGTCAGTCAAATCAGACATAACCTCATCCATAAGATCCTCTTCATCATCATCAGGACCAACAAGCAATAATCGCGAACCAGCAATAGCCTTCTCGAGATCATTAGCAGCGATCTTGACACCCAATGCAGCCTTGACCTCCTTGTGATGCACATAAGCCGATTTGACACGCATTTCACGCAAGGGTTGCGGTGTTAGTAGCGCACGCACGTTCGTAGCTATAGGTCCGTTCATACCGCACAGTACTATCCGGTCACCTTCACGCAAGATACCGTTTGAAAGAACAACGTCAATAGTCGTTCCGAGACCCTCAATAACTTTGACTTCCAGAACTGTACACTCAAGCTCAGACAAGTACATAAGCTTCTCGGACATACGGTTCTGTGTAAGCTCGATCAAAAGTTTAAGCATGTCGGGAACACCCTCACCAGTGACAGCCGAAGTTGGCACAAGCGAGACGTTACGTCCAAGATTTTTGTTCTTGTAGTAGAGCTCAGAGTTAAGACCTTGCTCGGCGAGAGCAACCTTAGTCTTTTGGAGACGGTCTTCAAATTCTCTTTGTACGGCACGAGGTTGCTTAGCAAGAGAATCTTGAACACCGTTGTCGGGAATGGAC
>JAJLWK010000338.1:0-15801 GCA_030570675.1 Myxozyma neglecta | reverse complement strand
TTTTTAATCATTGATTCGGGAGAGTTCTGCGCTACCGCAAGTTTCGAGTTGGTTTCTTTCAGCTGCGCAGCTTCGGTGTTGCTTACTGTCGCGTTGGGAGCCTTGACGATTTTTAGTACAGCCTCTTATGTGTGTGGTTATTATTTCTTCAAATATGATCCTTCTTTTTGGAGGAAGCACTCTGGTAGTTTTATTTCAACCAGGTTCGATTTTGTGGGATTCTGATTCACTCCAAAACTCTAAAGCATCGGTGGAGAAAAATCGTCAAGGCTCCCAACGCGACAGTAAGCAACACCGAAGCTGCACAGCTGAAAGCACAACCAACTTGAAACTTGCAGTAGCGCAGAACTCTCCCGAATCAATGATTAAAAAAATAATAACATGCTTTGACTTGGAAATAACTCGCTAAAATCAAAATAGGCACGTAAAGCACGAGAAAAATCCACTCAGAAATTGCCAAGTTGCCAGACGCAAGCATGCACAGCTCCAATGTAAACAAGTGCTGATTTCTGTCAACACTGACCAGTTTCATAAGCACGTGAAGTGGGAAGTTTACAATTGGCAACGCGAGATAATAAACCATTGCTTGAATGAACCAGTAAATATTTCTCAATCAAGAGACTTTTCGGACCTGCATATCCCGAGCTGGCTGAAAGATTTATTGGTGGATCAATAGGAATCTTTAGATTAGCACCTCAGGACTATCACCACTTTCATGTTCCGGCCGATGGAATCTTAGGCGAGCCAAGGCAAAATGATTAAAAGTCACTAATGATAACGTGCCTTTTTTTTCTGAAAGCGGATGATTGCGAGATTTTTTTTTCTGCATTACTGTTTCAGCGATACCAAGTTAATTGCAGACTTTATGGCGTAAGTGTTTCTGTACACGGAGCGATTGGGGGGTCGTTCTAACTGCAGATCCATAAATGCTGTAAATCTTTCCATGGAGAACATGTACACTGGCTTTCTGAAAGCGGGGCAATTGACGGATCGTTCTTGAGTAAGTTGATCAAACTATGTGTTTTTAATGACTGGTATCTTCGTGTGTGCATTTTAATTGGTAGTATACAGTAGTTCCAGGTATCAGAGGGAGTTTACATATCACAAAACGGTACAGGTTGCAATGCAGGAGTTAAAGTGTTTTGATATCATGAAAGTGTGTTACTATCGCAAATGTATATTATATTTTTATGGAGCCTTTTTATTATGACTTAGGAATAGTCGTGTATTTTTATTAGGTGATGAGGAGTATTGTTGTTTATCTTGCTGTTATGGTATGCTGTACTACGAATTAGTACTTAGTCAATATAATTATTTTTAACTGAAAGTGTTCTGTGTTGTATACCGTTGCTGTCAAGACCCTATTTTTTTGATTTATGATTAAATATTCAAGCCATTCATCGGGTTTTCGCTTATGATCATAATACAATCTTTGACAGTCTCTATATTTTTTAGGGTGCTTCCTCATACAAAAGAAACATCTCATCTAAATGGTTAGACGGTTATTCAGAGGTATGCTAAATACATATTGACAAGCAGTAGGGCTTTGCTTTTTAGGGTTTTTTTTATTTTGGAACCAATGAAAGTAAGATGAACCGAACCTGACGCGCAGAACTGAACCAATACGCGCGATCTGAACCTTTTCAGTTTAACTCGCGTTACACGCGTCTACGAACCTCTACACGCTTTTTCATTTGCTCAATGCACGTCTGCAATTGATTTGAATACAATGATCATGATATTGAATTATTTTAGCAAGCTTCAATTTAACTGAAAGTGATCTAAACGGAGAAAGAGTATCAGCAGCGCAATGACGCGACATACCACCCCTCCACCAACTATTCCACCGAATCCAGCAAGTCATTCTCCAAAGAAACAAACGTTGCTTCCAACAACCAGCAACTCATTTTATTCAGACTTGCCGACAACGCGCTTATTTTTGGCAGAGGCAGATAAATCCGTTAGAAGGAAATCTAGTGCAAAAACAAGCGCATCGAAACGATCATTAGCCCAATCACCTACGAAACCGCGAGGGAAACGCATTCAAACGAATCTTTTATCACCCTCAAAACGTGGGAATCTATCTGCGAAGATAACCGATTCACCAAAAAAGAGACAGAGCAAATTAGACATTTTCTCGTCGCCTTCAAGAAATGCAGGAAGCTCTCCAGTTCGAAGCAGTATAGTGACCATCAACCTCTCAGAAGAGTATGAAGATGATACTGCTCTTCTAAATTCTGGAAATGTATCAGAGCAGGATAAGAAGGTCTTTTCGCAAATTGATACCAGCGATGACGATTTTGAAATGGTTGATGCTCTTGAAAACATAATGTCTGATGCATTAACTCCAGGGAGTCCCACACCCGTGCCAACCGCCTATATCGAAGTTTCGAGTTTTAGCGAGGAACTATTTTCTGCAACTGAAAGTCCTGCAAAACCGGTATTCAACGAGCCAAACGACAATACCCCTTCCAAATCTGCTACTCTACGGGAAGAATCAAACGAACCAGAAGAAAGCAAGGAGCAGATTGGAAAAGAAGATGGTACACCACACGTTGTTGCCAAAAAATTGTTCGACACTGACAAAATTGCTGAAACACTATCTGCATTTGTTTCAACTCCTCGTTCCTCCTTCATTACCCCGCGACGGTCTAACAACCACGAAGGAGTACCCTCTTTTCTACTCACTCTTTATGCCAAAAAAGAAGAGACGCGGAAACGAATTGAATTATCCGAGCAAGCAAAAAAAATCAATTCTGAGATATCTTTTGCAGATGCCTCGGAGTCGAAAAATGAATCTGGGCTGGCGGAGGAGATATTGAACCAAGCAGTGGGAGAAGCTGATGCTAGAAGATTACAGAGGATTTTAAAAATGAGACAAACTTCTAAGGGAAAGAGTCACAAGCAAGGAGAAGTATATTATCGATGCTACAACTTCGAAGAGGCTCCTGAATCAGAAATTGGTACGATCGATAATACTTTTGAGTGGTTGAGCGGAATTCATGGTAAGTACGCATTGCCGTTTTCTGCTGATAATATACTCATTTCTATAGATAAAAATAAACGAAGAGACATGTTTGAGTCAATGTATATCCGTGACATGCTTGATATGGGCTATAGACTTCCTCAAAACATAATCACCTACCTGCTACTAGAGAGTACGTACTACTACAATTAAACTGCTTATGCTAACAATTTAGTTCCACGCGAAACAAACGGGTTTACTCGAGATGCTTATTTGCAAACGATTTTACTATGCGATCAAATACCTCGTCTTACTGAAGAGCTACTGTCAAACATTCTTAAGAATCTTGGTTTCCAAAAAGGCAGCATTTTATCAGATAAACAAACTGCATCACACCAAGATATTCCCATGCACGCTAAATATATCAAAGAGCAACAAATTTTAACAACTATGACTCTACTTAAGCACATACTATCAACTACAGGATACGATCACAACATATGGCATACCCTTCTACATTTCACAATCCGCACATTACTAGACACAACATTCTCCACTTCTTCTCTCGTCCTAGAAGGCACAACAACTCTCTTCACCACCCTCCTCACTAGGATTCCTCAACAAACTTATACAATATTCTTCCTTCCAGATTTTCTTCGCAGCATATACAACTCAATCACCGACACATTACTACGCGTGAAATTACTACAAATATTGCCATGTAGCGCTGGCTTTCGCGCTGCTCAAATAAGGTGTAAACTAGCTCTTGCATTCCTAATTCGGGATGTAGAACGAGTTTGTGAAATTGCTAATGAGGAGAAATTACCGATTGGGAAGATCATTTTACCAGAACTTTATAATAATCAGATATACACTTTAACAAACACACCTTCAGAAACTAAAGTCAGCGACGACACAGTAACAGAATCATTATATACCCAAATTACAGCGAATATTACATTCCTAGACTACTCATTACAGACATTTATTAGACCACCACGAGATCGGGAAAAATTGAATCACGTATCAATATTTCTCAAAGATTTATATAGACGAATATATGATCCACAAGGACGCTATCCTGATCGTACTGAGGCCAAATTTGCGATTGAGGCATGTGAATTGCGAATTGAATTTTTGATTGTGGATGCGAAACAGAGTGTTCTTGAAAGGCATAGCTTTGGGGCGAAAAAGAAGAAAACGAAGAAAGTTAATGTACAATAGTTGAAAGAAAGGAATGTTAAAGCGTTAATTTTTCATCGCTAATAGTAAAAAAACTCACATATTCTATACAACCAAAAAACAGTAAACGAAAACACATAAAACAAAACAATACTAACAAAAGAAAGTATTCAAGAAAAAAAATCACTATAACGAAATATTACTGTATCCTATACTACATCGATAGACAATTACACCATCTGTCTACTTTGAACTACCGGCGAATTATTAACGAAAGACGCGGTATCCGATAACCTTCGCTGACGAGGCGTATGTACATGTTCTTCTTCATAACCGTCTGCAAAGACATTTGCATTGGGCGTCCGATCGGCGTCAACGTGAAGTGCTTCGTCGCCTTCAGCTGATGAGGCAATTGAGGAGAGTGAATGACTGTCCACATCTTGCGCGGCTTCGGGTGATGTGATTGGAATTCGATCGTCGTCAAGAGTAAATGAAAAGTGTTTGTTGTTGACTGTGATGTGTTAGCTTTGTTTTCAAGTGAATACAAAATTACATCGAGACAAATAATAAACAAGAAACATTTTATAAAATAAATCGCACGTACTGTGGAGGATAGGAAACGGACAGATTGTCCTCGATAGCGAACTAAACTTTACCACCCCCTCCTCGCGAAAAAAGCAAAAAGCAACACATGACATTCATGACACATTCTAGAAACAAACACAAAAAAAAACAAAAATCACAATTTATAATCACTCAAGGGAAGCTTGCCATTATGATGATGATTTCCTAAAATCGTTTCACTTTTGATAACACTCTCACTACCAGTGCTACCGGAACTAGCAGTCGAATTTGAATTGACAATGATATCAGCGTCAATCTCTGGATCACTAGAATGTTGACCACCGCGTCGCTTTTCTCGAACTCCAACTGAAAGGTTGCCGACCTTATCTGGATCAATATCATCAAGATACTTAAAGTCTCCAAGACTGATTTGTTCTCGAACAACATCGATATCAAGCGGATAATACATTTTCTGAATGCTCTTCAAAATTATATGCGGTACTAGACAAGCTATTATAGAGAGTAGAATACTAGCCCAGAAAATCAAAGAACCATACACTTGGCTACCTGAACCAAAAAAAGCAGCAGAGTATCTGACACTGGTGTAGATACCTGTCCATACAAAAATAAGCATACTGGAGATAAAGGTAATAAGACTGAAGAACCAATCCCATCGATACTGGTTTGTGTACACGTACAAATTCGCGACAATAGTTGAAGTGGTAGCAACAAAGACACCCATTGATTCACGTTGATTGATCCCCAAACCATTGAAAGTCTGGAATCCACCAGTATAGAAGATCAGATATGTCAAGTAAAAGCAAAGAACGGATTGATATACACCATCAAACATATATCTCCAGAACTTCGTCTGCGTCCACTCAAGTCGAAGAATACCACGTTGATACAATTGAGGAACTGCAAGTGAAACTTTGTCGTTGACGTCTTGATCAAGAATACCCATAAGAATGACGGGAAGGGAGGTAAACGCAAGATTGTACAACATAATATAAGTATAATCAAACAGATAAGAACCGTCAAAGTCGTTATAAATCTGATACCAAAAAGACGCAAAGGTAAAAATGATATTCTTGTAGAAGAAATTCGCAATCATCTCTGCCAAACGGCGATAAGACCAGCGTCCATGGACAAGCAACAAACGACTTAAAAATCTGAACTGACCGATAGCATAATCTGAAGACATTACAGCCTGACGACCTTCTTCACCAGCAATACCGACACCAACATCAGCAGCTTGAATCATAGCAACATCATTAGCACCATCACCAATCGCAAGAGTCATGACATCAAGACCAACTTTAACCATGGTAACAACGGCAGCTTTCTGAGCAGGCGAAACTCGGCAGCAAAGAACAGCTTTACATCGCTTGCAAAGTAAAAGGAAACGCATTTTCAGGCTCTCGTCAAGAACAAGTTTCAAAGCTTCGCCATCGATTACAAGCGCGTGAGTCGGAGGTGGCGGCGCATGATCATTTCTAGCGGCAGCAAGTTCTTCGACGGTACCATGTAAACCAAATTCTTTTTCTGAAAACTCGCGTAGTTTACGATCCGCTTCTTCAAGACCTCCATCAGGTGATACTTGAAAGACCATCAGGTTCATGTCAGTTCCAAGAATGTTGCAAGAAAATCCAATGTTAATGGCAGTCTCAACCTTGTCACCAGTCAAAACCCAAAGTTTGACGCCAGCTTCAGCCAAAAGAGAGATGGCGTCGGGAACACCGTCTTGAAGACGATCTTCAATAGCAGTTCCACCAAGCAAAATTAAATCACGTTCGATTCTGTCAGCAGCAATCTCCATCTTCTCTTCACGATCAGTTAAAGCAGCAGCCGCTTCATCATATTCTGCACTCCACAACTTGTACTCTTCTTCGGTGAGAATTTTATGAGCAATGCAAAGTGTTCGAAGACCTTCATTGGCAAAACTTTCAAGATCTTCTGAAGTAGCTTCAATGAGGTCATCCTGGCCACCGGCTTTCAAACGCGAGTAAATGACAGAATCAGCACCTTTGCAGAAAAGAACAATCTGATTTGTTTCGGGCATTCGCACAATAGCACTCATACGCTTTCGAGTAGAGTTGAACTCCAAAGTAGTCAGAACAGGGTACTCTCTGATTTCACCTTGAACGTTAAGAACAACACCACGTTGAGTTCTATCAGTGAAAGCGTATCCTACATCACGAGCAGTAGCGACAAGTGCGGCTTCATCAGGAGATTGAGCTTTAAATTCAATGACAGGAGGATCCTCGGAAACCTTTTCAGCTAAAACAGAGTGACAAAGAGCGAGAGCCAGCATGAAGTAATCGACAGCATCAGCCTGCTCGTCCCCACTTTCACCCTTGAGATCTTGAATATACTGTGGAGAGATAAAAGTCAATTTGTCAGGATGCAAATAAATGTTTTCATTGATGGTCTTCATTTCGGCAAGCATCTCTTCTTTAGCAAGAGCAATCCTCCGAGTTGCCTTTTCAGCTTCAGCTTCGGCATCCATTCCTTGACGCTTTTGAATACCAGCCATGGCTTCTGTGTAAGCCTCACCATAGGCAACGCCATTGACAGTAACTTTTTTCAGCTCCATAACATTCTGAGTAAGAGTTCCAGTCTTATCCGAAAAAACGTATTCGATCTGGCCGAGATCATCAGAAATATTCCAAGACTTGGGAGTACAAGGATAGTCAATGGGCTCATAGTACATGTAAACGTCAGACCAGATAAAAAAAGCCTGAACAGTTTTGATAATTTCGATAGATATATAAAGAGAGATGGGCACGAGCGACTGGAAAAGAATGACACCAGTCCAAAATGTGTTAAGACCGTCAACAGCCGGTGTGCCACCAATAGAACCAAATTCGAACCATTGAATAGTGTTGTTACCTTTGGACCAACGAATACCTTCCACAACACCTGATATGAAACAAATAATGAATAAAAGAAGGAAATTGAACAGAACCTAATTTTTGAGTAAGATATAACACGGAAAAAGGTGGCTTTGTGTACATATACATACGTTCCAGTTGAGCTCACGAGCAATGCGAGAGCGTTTTGAAGGAGTGACGCCGGAGTTGAGCATAATTTTTGTATCACTTCCGGTAAACAAAACAACGCCAATAACCCAATCAGTATTTCGAAGGGTACATCCACGAAGGAGTAGGTTGTTAATAGAGAGCGGCTCGGCCATTTCTTGCCGCGGAGAGTCGGGGTCATGCTTGTTTGTGAGTTGAGACCAACGCATGACACCGGAGTATGAGTAAAGATTAGGGTGAGGAGCTTCAGAGTCAATGACAAAAGCCATCTTTTCGCAATCGCGAGAGTGTTTAATTCCAGCACCGCATCGGACGGCTTGTCGAACTTTCAAATTTGTCTCACCGTCAAGATTCTTGGTTTCAACGTAACAAGCTCCATCAGAGTCAGAAGTCGAAAGAACAATAATGTCAGCAGGAATCTCATCGTCGTTACGGATACGAACAATGTCACCGACACGGACGTTCTTCCAAAATGAGCGACGGAAACGTGCTTTGCCGGTGGGCGAGCGAGCCGGATCAAGAACGGATCCGTTAGAGAGGTCGATGGAGGGATTGCGCAGAGTGGTTGGGTCATAATCTTGTGCATCGGCAAATGGGTTTGCAGGAGCACCGTAGTCGCGAGACGGTCGGAGATCTGTCATCTGGAAGGACTCACGAATAACTGACCGTTGGTCCATAGAGTAGCGATTACCGTCCGAGAAATTGTCGTCGTCGTCACGCATTGCGTCGTCTTGGGCACGCCGTTTAGCATCATAAGCAGCCCGAGATTTTGGAGAGCGAAGAGAGCGCTCGAGAAAATGAAAAAGACGCAAAGAAACGCGAGTGGATGCCTTTTTGAAACGACGCCAGAGCGAGACGTTGTCGTCAGAGACGTTTGGATTGTGCCAATTTGTGAGGAGCTGTGTGGGCGAGTTGTTCAACTCGAGGTCGAGAATCGTTCGTCGGTAGTCCTCAATGGCATCCTTGATTGCAGTGATGGTAACAATTACAATGATAGGAACGGCACCGAGACCGGGGTTGGAGGCACCGAAGATGGGGAAGATGGCAAGGATGACAGTGAAGAGGAAATAGATGTTTGCGATGTTGTGGAATTGCAGAAACAAGTTCTTGGGCACGAATGTCAGCGGGGTGTATTTGGCGGACCGGGTCTTGTTTCGCGGATAGACAGCGATCGGCGAGCCATCTTCGTCGAGCGCTGTCGGTGGCAGCGGCACGTTGACATAAACCGAGCGGTGCGGTAGCGACTTCGCGTCGATGCCGCCGTCGTCGCCCTTATTTTCGCTGTCGGCGATGGTCGACAGCTGCTTACTTAGACGCAAATCCGCGCCATTGTGACCATGACCGTGACCATGTCCGCCAAAATGAGATAGTCTGTGGAGGGAGAGTCGCTTGAGGCGGTCTCCAGCAGTGCGCTTGCCGTTCGGGCGCCGAACAGAGGCCCAGCGCAGTCGCCGCGCACGGTGGTGATCCGACGTGGCAGAGTCCTGCTGCTTGCTCAGGCCGTCGTCGTCGTCCATGGCTGGCTGTTTCCTCACGCTCACGGGAGAAGAAGAGGCGGAAGGAGGGAAGAAGGCAGGGCCGGGGGGAGGAGACGAGGAGGTGGAGCGCAGGAGGGAGAGTGAGAGTGGTACAGCGGCTTGGTTGCTTAGACACCAGAAAAACAAGGTCAGCGCTGCAAACCTGCTGCGGCAGTTTCCCACTTTAACAGCAAACTCAATTTTCGTTTTCTGGAGCTCTGCTCTAAAGCCTACCCTAGCCCGAATGCGGTTGCACGTGCGCTCTTCCCTCCCAATTTGACCCGTCTTGTTCGGCATTCGCGGTGCCGGTTTCCGGAACCCCGAGTCTTCTGAGCTCTCTTTGACTCTGCTTCAGCTGGCGCACAAGTGGTATATTTGGCTGTTTCTTTGAAATTTAGCTGTCACTGCTGCTGCAATTGGTCAATAAGAAACTGATCTGTAATGCGCGTCATCAACACCTCTGCCAGATCTCATCTGTCTACGTGTTCCACTGCAAACACTACGATTTTTATGTAAACACACCCGACTATCAAAAAAATGTGCATTACAGCATATTTGCATTACTAGTTATATTGATTCAGTCTGTCGATATCCAAATTCATGAAAGTAGCCGTTTCTCGCTTATAGAGATTAAAACTTTATCTGATCTCGGCGATTGTCATTCTTGTCTACCGTACTAATGTTATCAACTCTATGGGACTCTGTATACTTTACTAACAATTCAAACTATTAGTTTTTAATGAACTGAATATTTTTACATACAGTCTGCCGAAAATGGGGGTCCTCGCTTGATTCAATCAGAAGGCTTTCCTCTGTCCAGCTTACGACAGCTCATTTAGCATTTACATATAGCTTAGAGGGTGCTAGCAGTGGCGTTTCGCTCATCTCATAAGGTAATGGTTGTAAAGAACAAGTCAAGTTAAACCAGATAACTACGATTTAAAAATGAATTTGAATTAAAATTAAATAAAACTCTAACAAAATATAAAACAACAAGGCAAATATAATATCTGCGAGTTTTGTACGCTTCCTGAACAAAAATAGTTGAGCATGTTCTGTGAAAGGGAAGCCTGATACTATTTATATAGCCTTAATAGCTGCCGCTCCATTAAATACAACCTCATGAGCAATCTGAATGTTGACATTCTTACATTACATTGCTGTAGTATTCAATGAAATTTATATTTTAGAAAAAATGCCTTCTTCTTTTCTTGTTTCACTCTTCAGTTTCTAATGTGTTTATCCTACGATTTGACAACTGCAGAGCTAATTTTCCGAATCTTCTGTCAATTTTTAACCTTCAAACGCTGCGAGAGAGCTCTTGTATCGCGAGGATAATTGAGGCACAAACAACTGAAATTTGCATGATAAGGGACAAGATTACATGGAACGAATCTAAGCTAAGCTTTCAGAAAATATTCAAGTGAATGTCTTGAAAGGCTTCATCTAGGAGTACAGTCTCTATCAAGTTTTTGCCCTTAAATATCAGCGTGTAGACAGAATTCAAGTTTTTTGTCATTAAATATCTCTGTTTATAGCAATAAGAATTGCTGGTCTGTACGTCAATAGATCACAGATTTCAATGTAGTTAAATATTTTTTTATTTGATTTAAACTAACCGGCTTAGTGTAGTATCCTCCGATAATTACAACTTTGAAACCAAATGTAACCCGCCATCTAATGGCAAAACCACACCATTAACATAATTACTAGCTGGGCATGTTAAAAACACCACAGCAGCCTCCATATCCTCTTGCGCTCCTAATCTTCCTCTGGGATTAATTTCACTCAGATGTTCCCCGCCAATTGCATCGATAAGACCGTTCGCCATCTTTGTTCTAAAAAAACCAGGAGCCAATGCATTCACGCAAATATTGCGAGGTCCAAGTTCTACTGCTAGCACTTTAGATAAATGATGCACAGCTGCTTTACTTGCTGTATATCCGTATGTACCACCACCACCTGCTTCTGATACTGATAAACCAGTGACACTACCCAAAACAATCACTCGTGCAGGATCTTCGGGCGTTCCAGCTTTTTCCAATAAATCAGCAAACGCCTGAATTGAAATAAATACTCCTTTAACATTTAAATCAAAAACTCTATCCCATGCTTTCGCCGGGTGCTTGTCAAAAGGCGCTCCCCACGTAGCGCCGGCGTTTGCAATCAAAATATCCAACTTATCGATTTTGTCACCCACTAGCTGTCTTAGTCGCAAAATATCATCTGGTTTAGACAAATCTGCTGGAATTGCAATTGCTTTTCCTTTAATTGTGGGCAGGGCATTTAAATACTCAACTGCTTCATTGCAGGTTTTCTCGGAGCGTGAGGAAATTATGACTGTGGAGGCTCCTGCTTCAAGCAATGCTTTCGCTGCTGAGAGTCCAAGTCCGCGAGAACCACCAGTGACAAGCGCGGTTTTGCCATTTAACGAGAAATTCAATGTCATTTTACTGATTCACAATCAAAAAAAATCTTTACTTAATTGTAGTGGAAATAGAAAGGTGAAAGCACATTGTCGTTTATACTTAAGATAACTAATCCCCGTAAATTCACGACGTCATCCTGCGGGGGAACCGAGGCAACTTTCGGTCTGAGTTCTACGTTAATTCCGTACTGAGGTTTACGTAACAGTGCGGCGTACGCGTCCGTGTTGTCGCGTTATCGCGGGAACTTGTGTTTAGCAAGTGAAGTTGACATTCGTGAAAAGTGGTCCAAAACAACTACCACAGTTAACGAAGCGTTTCATTCCATAAACTGAGTAACAAAAGAAATTTCACGTAATTTCTTTGTTATTATAAATTCGTTTGCTTATTTGTTAATGTCAGAATGCGTTTGGAACGATGAACTCAATCCAGTTTCTTTCGTCGCGAGTTGAGCGCGCGATTGCGGGCGCTCAACACCAGCAGGCAAATCAGAACCAACAAAGTCAGCAATCTTCAACTGATCAATTTGTTAAGTGCAATCAGCAGCATGGTGAAGATGATAAAGAAAAGAATGATTGCGAGTTGGAAAACAACAGGAAAGATAGTACAGCCAATCAAATATTAAACGATCTACCAAAGTCGAATCGGACTATGCTTAATTCGTCAGTTTCACATACCTCTAATTATCAGAAACCATGGTATAGGATATTTGCACCAATAGCTTTTTTATTTAGAGTACTTTCGTGGCTTTATGCTGTGCTTGCTTCAACTCTTGGTGGGCGTGATGATGATAAGACTGCCGGTGCTCATGAAATGCACATACCGGAATTATTTCAATCTGCTCAACTAATACCAGAAGAAGAAGAACCTGAGCAAATAATACCACTTGAAAGAAGATTACATGGTAACGATACAGAGCAACCGAGACCGATATATAATCCTGGTGCATCACCTTCTACAGCACGTAAACAACGGTCAGTTCGAATCAGACTCGCAAAGCGTACGCCGACAGCAAGTACTGTTGCAGGCTCATCATCATCTTCTTCTGATGGCGAGGAATCTTTAGAACAAAAGCAACAAAGAATTACAGTAAAATCACCTACATCACCGATGCCAGTTCGTGCAACAAAATACCCAAGACCGTTGCCACCGCCACGACCATTATTACCACGGCATCCACCGGTGAAAACATTGATTGTTGATCTTGATGAGACGCTTATTCATTCAATGTCAAAGGGAAGTCTAATGTCAGATGGACACATGGTTGAAGTACGCGTCAACAATCAGCACGCAATTTTGTATTACGTTCACAAACGACCATTTTGCGATGAATTTCTCACGAAAGTTGCAGCATGGTATAATCTTGTAGTATTCACTGCTAGTGTACAAGAGTATGCTGATCCTGTTATTGATTGGCTTGAACGTGATCGAAAGTACTTCGCAGCCCGATATTATCGTCAACATTGTTCGTTCCGGTCTGGTGGATATGTGAAGGACATTTCAGTTGTTGAGCCTGATTTAAGCAAGGTGATGATATTAGACAACTCGCCAATCTCATATTTGCTGCACGAAGACAACGCAATCGCAATCGAAGGATGGATTAACGATCCTTCGGACCATGATCTCTTACATCTAATCCCTTTCCTTAATGGTATGCGATATGTACCTGATGTACGTACACTCATCTCTCTACGTATGGGTGAGAGTGCCTTCACGGTGTAATATACAGTTTTGATTTGCGTGCGTGTGGCGTAGTTTTGAGGTTTTGTTTGATTTTTGTTAAATTTGTATTTACGCATCTGATTGGCGATAGAGGTTCAGTTTTTGTTTGAGGCTAGTACTGGCTTGGAGTTTGTATGAAATTGTTTTGAATTGTTTAAGTCGCCTGTTCATTATACTGTTTTTACTTAATTTTGTCGTTTGTTTTTGTTCTGAATGCTCTCTGTTTTAGATTTATTGTGCCGCTAGAGTGAATGTACAGACTATGCGCCCTTGTATTTATACCGAAATTGCTCAAGACTATCTACATCTCCTTCAGCCATCCATCCCCTAACCAGTACCACTGACGCTAAACTTCCCAAAGGTGTAAACCATAAGTAATCCAGGCCCATTAACGGCTTGAATTGCAAATACGCAGAGAGTGAGATCATAGCCGCTAATATAGCGTTCAGTGTCAGCATTAATTTGTCTCTTCGACTTGAAACAAACAGTTCTGATGCTGTTAGAGGTGTTCTTTGCATAATATAGGCTGTGACTAGTAGTGAAGAGATGGCGAGAATTGTGAGCATATGGCCGTGCTGTGCGCCCATATAATAAAGTGCTGGATGAAAGATGAATATCGGCGTCTGCAGCAATGTGATGGCTGTGAAAGCAAACTAGTCCAACAGGTTAGCTAATGTCCATCGCAGTGACTATTTTATAATCTTACTTTGTATCTGGAGTTAATTGTCTCATTTTCTTGCTTTAGTGACAATATCACTTCCTCTTGCTCTGAGATCAGCGTCAGTCTTGATTCAACATCAATTTGCGTTTTCAATAATACACACGCTGCTCATCAAGATAAACAATTTCATCCTCGTCGGCATCTTCATCTGGAACAGCAACAAATACCTTCTTCCGCCAGGTTTTCCGTAGCCGCGGCATTGTTCTCTGGTTTATGTTTTCAATGTTCTGAAATGGTTATAGTGCAGTAGACACGAGCCCCGTCATTGCGGCGTTCGCTGCGCTTGTCCTTACCACAATCAATCAACCATATTCATATAGCAATATATCAAATAGTACACAACGACGTTGTCTTTGCAATAGACACAAGTAAAGGAAAGGATTAAGCAGGATGGCGACAATCGTCACGCCGCCATCGCTGGCTTATTTCTGCATTTTCAATCCTACGTTTTGTTACAGCGATGAGACATTGCTTGATCAAATCTTCTTCTTTACCGCTCGTACCGAAGCTGTCTCTGCTGATGAGCAATTGAGAAAAGTCGGTTTGATCCAGGGAATTATTTCATTTGCAAGGTATATATATATATTATGATTAGATTGATAAAATGTGGAGTGTGCTAATTAGTGCATAGTGACTTTTCTAATCGAAAGCCTGTTGAGATCATTGATACCCGCAAAACTCGAACTGTAATAGTTGAGATCGAACCAGATTGGTGGATGGCACTATGTGTTAATTTTACGCGAATTCAGACTCCCATATCGAAATCGTCGGAAAACAACAATAGCAACAACATATCAGGGAATCAACGCAAGTCTGCAAAACCAACAGGAAAGATTATTGCAGGTGAACCAAACGGCGAACCAGTCGTTGCGTCATCCCGTGCTTCTACATTATCATCATTCAGGAGACGGAAGAAAGTTGAAATGAAAACTGATTATTCGAGAAAAGAAGTGCCGGGATGCAATGTTTTGCATTCGCAACTAATTAGAGGATATAATCAATGGAGGTTGCTGTATGGACGATATCCACCTTCTTATGTTCGTGATGAGAAACGAGAAAATGCTTTACGAAGACAAAACACTGCAACTGAAAACGAGAGTCCAAACGGCACAGATCGTACCAATGGAGACATCGAAAGTGATGAACTTGTTGAACAACAACTGGACGAGCTAGCAATGTTCCGGGGTAATTTAAGAAAGTTCTGGTCTTGGTGGTTACATAAATGGGAGCATTATATGGTTTCTAGCGCGACTTGGGGTGGTACCCTTGATCACTCGTTCCTTGCACATGGATTGACATTGGGAAGTTGCCCTACACTTAGTTTTTCATTTATGGATTACGCAAATGGAATTAAAATAGGTGGACCGGGTAAAATATCTGATCTAACGGCTGAAGCTATTCGAGCTATTGTCAAGCGGGAAGAACGAAACGGAATGGTGGATTTGGTAATTACTAGGATGAATGTGTTTTCTGTTACAGCGCCGGGAGGGACATTACTTCGAATGGCAAATACGCCTGCGGACCAGATGTCGCTTAATGGGGATACGGATTCATTGTATTCTCGAGCAGATGATAGTGCATCATTATTTTCTTCAAGATCACGGCGCTCTCGATTTTTTGATCGACGAACAGATTCAGTGGCAGGTCAATCAATATACACATC